>JAMFTM010000141.1:0-142256 GCA_023522825.1 Diaporthe ampelina
GTGAGTTCGGATGAAGGAGACGGGCTGCCCTGCCGCAAAACTGGATTTGAGCGGTCGCAGTGAAATGAAGCTCTTGAAATGGACATTCTACCCACCAATCCGCGTCCTGCGCAATTCACACAAGAAACAAAGTTCGACCTCAACCACCCTCAAACCGACCATCTCATCAACCGATGCGTCGACGCCATGACTGAGGCAAATCACCTGTCTCGACGCCAGCGCGAGCGCTCGAGTGGACAAGATGGATGCGGAAGGACGGCCAATCCTCGCGACGGAGTCGAGGTGGGAAGAATGACCTTATACTCAGACCACACTGAGCAATCCAGGCTGCGACGAAGGCTGCTTTCCATACTCGAGCCCAAAAGACGTCCATTCTGCCCTTTCAGTGATGCCAGCTGCGGAAGAATCAATACTTCAGGCGGCGTATCCGTGGTGTACAGGAGGCAGTGGCTTCCCGATGGATGGAGTTCTGCCAGTGACCACGCCGGCGGACATCCAAACGGCGCCTTTCTCAAGCAAGCTTGGGCATACGAACGCGCTGTCTCAATCAATGCGTTGGAGACCGTCGGTGTGCTGGAGAGCCTTCACGCAGCCAACAAGGCGATCGCGCGTGATCTTCAAGTGCTGAAGGATCACGACTGCACGGTGACCGTCAAGTGCACATCTGACAGCCGCGAGGCGCTTGGATACGTCACCCCGCGAAACAACGAACGAACGAACGCGATTCATGTGGAACTGAGAAAGAGAATTATACATGAGATACAACTCCTTCATGGCCACGGAATCAAAGTCATGGTGGAGCTGCACTGGTGCAAACGCAACGAAGTCCCACAGCTGTGCATCGCCGACAACCTAGCACGAAGGGCAAGAAAAACCGGCCAGGGTTACTCCAATGCCGACGGAGAGCTCTGGAGCAAGACGATCAAGTCGGACATGGCTGACGAGATCGAGTCGATCATTTCGCGACCCCGCCAACCCGCCATCCCTGGGGAGGTCTTCGAGGGAATGAGCAGACCGCAGAAGAGACGAATGAAGAAACGCATTCGCCGTGAGGCCGCGACAACCACGACAACGTCCGCAGACGGCTCCGACGCCTACCCCCAGTTGCCACTTCCCCCGATCCGCCCTCCTACGAAGCCAGGCAGCAATGCACACATGCAGGCGGAGAATAACACTAGAGTGGCCACTCCGTCTAACAAGAAGGCGGTTCTTGAGTCCCAGAAGGGCGAGCATGTTGCCGAGAAGTCTCCCACCGCCGAGGAGCCTGCCCCCGCCGAGACCAAGAAGCGAAAGAGAGAGGACGAGGACGGCGGTGAGCGGCCAAACAAGAGGGCGAAGCTGTCACACGGAAGAGAAGAGGAGGAGGAGGAGGAGACCAAGAACGCTGCGGAGGAGACTGGCTCAGGAGCCCCACAAGGGTTACAGCACACCTACATGATGCCGACTCCGGGTGAGATGGACCCTGAGATCAGGGCGAGGCACGATGTGCAGGGCCCTCCCGCTCGGATGGTGGTCCTTTCCACCATGGATTGGAGGCAGGAGAGAAGGCTGGCTTTTTCAAAGATGCTGTAAATACCCCGTACGAGACTCAACGTACACCAGCTTACCCCAAGGGGTGCGGTACTTGTCGGTTGTTAGTCTCAAAAGAGGTCACTCTCAAAGGCTGTCACTCAGTAACGTAGGAAATCACCAGTTGTGGGGTGGATAATTGGAAGTTGTCCAAGAGCAGCCGTATCTGTCCAAAGAAGTGTATAGAATAATTCAATTAAATACTCGTAATGAATGAGAGGCGTGGCCGCGCTGAAAAAGTGCATCGCTGTTTTGGAGTGCTGAGAATCCTCGTCGCCCGGACGGCTGTGCAGCTCGGTCAGGTGGAGAGCTGTGCACGCTCGGCCGCATCTTCGCTATCGATTGTTGCCAACCTTGCACCTTGAGAGATTGACCTTTCCCTGACTCTTGCCGCCCCAGTTGACGGCCACAGTGGACTTGCCTGTCGGAACTGCCACGCTGTCCGATGAGCTTCATCGGGGGTGACAGCATCTGCACTTGGAGACCCTTTCAGCTCCGTCGCATGACCATCAATGATCTCTCGCATGCTACCTCAGACCGGGTGCTAAGCTCCACGTTGAGCATCGCTTCCGACGGCGCAGAATTGGATGAGCACACTGAGGCAAAGGGACCGCTGAAATTTTGGAGCAGATGGACGAGGGGTGAGGTTGAGATTTGTGGGGCCGGGGCTGAGGGGCGGCTCTGGGACCCCTGCAGAAAGCTCCTGCAGGGGTCTTTATCGATAAGCCCCTCACACTTACACGATGACCTCCTGCCCCAAGGCTGAGACGCAACTTCTCTTCCTTCCTGTCTTCCTCAATTAGGCAGACCTGCTCGTAAACTTGACACAAGGTACTACGAACTTCGGGTCACCGTACTGTACAGGCCATACGACGTCTCACCAGATCGAACCATGTGAGCTGACAGACAGAAACTTAAAAGCCAGGCAAGGGCTCTATGTCGGTCATTCTGTGGGAGACGAAGACGGTCCAAGCTTACTAGGTGGGTGCAGGTGATACATGTGCAGGGAAGAAGTAGCAAATGCGGGATGGTACGAATGCAGAAGTTGATGAGATGAGTCATGTAACGAGAAAATGCCCTCTGCACATGAGAAAATGCCACTTTACAAAAATTCCTGAGCATCGCCAGCTGAGTCCCGAACATGCATCCAGTCAATTGCTACCATGGATGTCTCGCCTTAGTCTTCCCAAAGTTTAAGAAAAAAGGCAGCTTCATTTCAGATAGACAAGAAAATTACATGCACACTTGATTCAAGAATGGAATGTTGGGCGGACTGAGACTGTGATGCTGAACTCTTCAAGGTGTTGCACGGTCGTTGCTGCCGTGGGTTGAGCCCGGGGGTCGCTGGAGTGTGTCGCGGGCGGAAGGAGTTGGACATTTTGATGCTACCTAGGCAAACTGAGAATGATGATCCCTTCGCATTGATTGCAGTGCTTTGGGTTGACATGGGGGCAAATTGGTATCCTTAGTGTGATCATGTGGATGCATTCATGAATTAAAGTCAGGCGCCTTGGGGTGTCGAGTTAGTCGCCATGGGGCCGTTCGATGACGGGGCTGCAAGTGTTGAAGATGTGGCTGAATGCTGCATGGATTGACTTGTATACCTTGATTGTGAGGTGGCGGCGCTGTGTTGAAATGTGTGGGTGTGGAGGTGTATGTGCGTGGGCGTGTGGGCAGCAGCAGCTGCAGGGGACTATCGAGGGGAGGAGCATGCTCTAAGTGCTCATCACATATGGGACACTGATCCTCCATGGAATTGAATGCAGGAGATCAGATGAATTGTAGAATGTTACTGGAGACCCCGAAGACTGCGTGGTGCTAGTTGGGGCAGGTGGGGGGAATAGTACTACAGCCAACTCGCTGTCTACACAGCTGGTTGACAGCTAGGCATACTTGTGAACGAGCCACACTGAACATGAACTGGCTATATTAGGCTGGGCTATAGGGAACTTGTAAGTTGTGAACGACTGCCTGGTGTAGTTGAACATTTCAAGGTTCCAGCGACCGTTTACCGCTAGTCGCAGCCCGCTGTGTGGTCGTGCAGGGGGGGCGGCTGGAACGGAAGAACGTGAGGGGCTGAGTTCAACTCCCAGGGGCTTTTTTGATTTTTTGCCCATCTGTATACCATTATCTAGCAGCCATGGTATTTGTGTGCCTCATGTGTGATGAGGCGGGCAACTTTGGGCGGTTGTTTTTGAGGTTTGCACGACAGGCGTAGGACGCAACCCCTTTCGACCATACTACATCACTCTGCACTAACGGGACCCAGGCTTGCAATCCACGACGAAAAGTTTATTTGGAAGGCTTCAACAGCATGCCTCAAAAGCTGAATCTTTGACAGGCCAGTGCCTTTTGAAATGACGTACCTTGACATCTCCACTTCAGCGTTTGCCTACCACCCCACGACATCCAAGCCCCTCTAGCATCCCTTTCACTGGGCGCAGAAACCGACAGAAGGGCAGGATCTCTGCACATATTCAAAAGTCAGTGTTGCAGGGTATGTGCCAGCTTTCTGGGAGTCATCAGGGCCGTTAACCTAGACCTTGCTTACAATACAGCCAACTTCACATCCTTAATTATATTCCCTAGTCCTTCCAAGGCCAGAAAACGCAGGCACTTCAAGTTAATAGCTTTGGGCGTGTACAATAAGTGATGTGTCCGATCGAATTAGAAGGGTCGTATGAGGTCGATGGAGCTTACTGCATTATCACTAAGAGCGTGGTGTTGTTCAACTATGGCCAAGGGTAGAATCCTGAGGCAGACGAGCTGAGTGGTCAGTGAGGGGACGTTCGATGATGCTACCTAGACAAACGGAAAATGTTGGCTCTTCATATTTGATCGCAGCGCTAGCTTCAGCATAAACAGCATTGAAGCATCCTAGTAAACTAGGGTTGGTGGTGGTGTTGCGCTGAAGTGTGGATGTATGCGTGCCCAGGTGGGCAGCTGAGGGGGACTGACTGTTGAGGCCACAACGGATTTAGAAGATGTAGGCATGTTATGGCCCTAGATTTTGGGGTGTTATAGCTTTTTGGACGGGTAACAAGTGATGTGCCCGAAATGTTTATATGCTCGTGAGGCAGACTAAGCCTGGCGAACTGAGTCAATGCGGGCGATGCATCGGGATTGGGGCCAGGGGGTGGAATGCAGGGCCAGCGTAGCTAGGCAGTTGTTGAGTGGTCAGTAAGAGGTGTTCTGTGCATGGCCCGTTCGAGCCCAGTCAGGAACGATCAGCAGTGATGGGAAGTGGTATGGAAACGGTCGTATCTGTCCAGATTCATTCAAATGATTATAATAAATAAAAGTCACGCAGTCGTCTCGAAGTGGTCCATGTGGATATCACGTGTCTCCTGATACACACGGGGACAAGACCTTGCGTGTGTACTCCTCAACTCGAACGGCGCCCCTGTTGCTCAAGCAATGCTCTCACACGCGCGTGCTGACCTCAACACAACGCCGCTAGCTCACGTTAGAGTCCTGTTGAGAAATGAGCAGGCAAGTCTTTGATGACGTCCCTGAGGTGCAGAGCACGGTGGCTCGAAGTTTGCACCAAGTTATGTGGATTTTATGAGCAGGTCTGCCGAAGGCACGAGGTTACGCCCTTGGCCTTGTGGCAGGGGTGTAGGTGCGGCTGCGTTATCGATAAGGATCGAGGCAGGGGTCCGACCCCTGCCCTTTACTTGATCAACTTCAAGCGATACATGGTGAGCAAATCGACGTCCCAAGGCACACACACTTAATTGATAGCACTCACTGTTCTTATCTGCCCGCGTTCAAGTTATTTGATAAAGTCGTCGCCCCTTCGGTCGCAAGCAAAACCCCTCAGTAAGATCTACACCCACGCCTGGCGAAGGCTGAGGCCTACCGGCGACCTCTTCACTAAGTGCACAATAACTACGGCCAGGCAAGGGCACGTATCCTGCGTGTGCGCAGACCACGTTTTGCACCAAATTTGCCATAACGCAGGGATTTCCAGACATTGCTAATTGAGTTCGAGACTTGGACTCTGCTCCAAGAGAGCTAGAGTCAACCACATGTCATGAAATAATTGCTTCGTCTTCCAACATCGAACGAAGAGACAGAATGTTGTGAACAGGCAGGAATTCGATGGCAACATGGCGGGAGGTGGAAGAAATTGGGATGAGAACTTTAATCAAGAATGGCGGTGGTGGACAGACTGACCTCGCGAAGGCGTTGTTTGGACGTTGCTGTCATGGGTTGAGTCTAGGGGCGGCCAAGGTGCAGGGCCAAGGAGAGAGAGACATTTTGATGCTACTCGGGCAAACAGGATAATGCTGGTTGTTTAACATTGATATCAGTGTCTGCATTCAGAAGGTCGAAATGACGCAGATTTGCAGCACTTGAGCCGTACCCGGTGCGGCTATGTGAATACAGGTAGAGAACAGCAGGCGGCTTCACAAGTCGAGCATCGGCAACTCGGGGTGTCGAGTCGGTCATCATGAGGCCGTTTGATGAAGTCCAAGTGCCTTTGATGTGCCTGAATGAGGTGTGATGACTGCAATGTACCCGTTGATTGTGAGCTGGCAGCGCTGTGTTGAAATGTGTGTGAAATTGTGGGCAGCACCAGCTCGAGGGGACTCTTGAGGCGAGTGTGTTCTAAGGGCTCGTCACATACGGAACTGTGATCCTTCAAAGTCTTTGAGGGAAGATCAGATGAATTGCAGAGACTCACTGGAGACCCTCGACGACTGGTGGGGGAATTGGTGCTTCGGCCAACTCGCTGCCCGCGCAGCTGGTTGACAGCTGGCGACTTGCAAACGAGCCACACCGACCAGGGAGTGCCTACATAATGGCAAGCTACAGATGATTTATTAACGACGTCAACGGCCGCCTGGCGTAGTCGAACATTTCAAGGTTCCAAAGACCGTCTACCGCTAGTCGGAGTGCGTGTGTATGGTCGTGCAGGCACCCTTCTAGAACGGCCGGGCGCAGGGGCTGAGTTCGACCCAGAGCCAGGCATTTTTGCCTTTTTTTCCATCTCTGTACCATCAATCAGCAATCATGACTTTTGTGTACTTCGCCTGTCCTAGTTGGACGTCTCCCTCCCTCGGTACCCAAGAGGACATCATCGCCGAGCTGAAAGGGCAAAACAAAGACTTCTCATGAGCGTTTTCGACAGTGTTCTCAACGGCTCCACTTTCTGTCTGCATCGCAGGCCCAGAATTTGAGTACAAGTGACTTGAAGGAGGTCTCAATGCAGTCCAATCTGCATGAGCACTCATTGACTGACGTTGCTGCCAACGCATGCCAAGCTGCTCTCGCGGTTCATACATAGGTAGTCCGGTACAGGTGGGAACTCGTTCAACTCTTCTCGAATATCTCACGTAATGCTTCCTTCCCTTTACCGAAACCACTTTCGCATAACTTTTGACTTACGAATGGATGCGATCATCAAAACTGCAACACTGTGTCTTCCTCGCAATAGCAGGCAGTCAAGGTTATCATTTCGTACACTAGCATTTGGTTGACTACTCTCTGTCTTGCATGAGATACACTTGGCAAAGCTTTAGCCGGATTGTAGCGTGCTAGCGGTTGCTATACTTCTCTTGCACAACTCTTGGGGGACAACTGAACATGGTTCAACCCACGCCATTTCGGCCACCCGGCTCATCCTTCAGCCCTTTGTCCATGCCATTCCACGCATTTAGCGCATTAACGAAATGTTCTTAGATGATGGGGCTCGAGACGATTCCAATCTCTGGTGGCTCTATGTCCCCAATCTTGGTACATTCTCAGCCATGTTATCCTCAGCTATCTACAGAATTCCACGCTCGGACCCAATTCATACACAATACTTGTCCAATTGGCGACTTGTCGTGAGAATGGCGGCCACAAACTGCGGTCCTGTCACCAACATGGAGCAAAACTGAGGTTCACCACGAGACCGAGACCTTGTTCTGTCTAGCGTTGGTGCTCAAGTGTCATTTGCTTCCTTATGCCAAGGCTCCCACTCGAGTCGTTCCAAAGGATGTTGACCGCGCTATGTCACTGGTTCGTCGTCATCAACAGTATGTTGGTGTGGACTGTCTCCACAATTCCCCGAGCCTCAAATCTCCAGAGACGCTACAATCCCTGCAAAGCGCAGTGCATAATGACTCAGCCTTATCCGAATGTGTGTATGAAGGACCCAGACTTGAACCCCTGAAGCGATCCGTGATGCTTAAAATAAGTCATTGGCTGCAAATGCACTAGGTCAATCCTTGGCTTATGAACCTTATTCTTGGCAAACAAAACAGAAATCCCTTTTGCAGCTAACCCACAAAAGATCCGCAAAAACATCTTTTATGGAGGTGCACACACGGCATCGACTGTCGATGATGATGATCTTCAACTCTCCACTAGCATAGTCAATGCGCCTTCGCGTATCTCGATTTTCACGTGCTATACTCTGAAATTTCGTCGATAATAGTGACGAGAATAGAAAACCAACTGCAAATGTGCATCATGCGTCGCGCTCGGCCGGGTCGGGTGGTGCGAGTCCGGCTCACAGGAGGATGACCGTATCCCGAATTCAGATCCGGTTCATCCCATCTCGACTCAAGCCGTGTCCACAATTGCCCCCGTCCCGCTCCCGGCGCCCGTATTCTTTCTTGGCCCTCGACATGAGATAAGAGCGACACGCTCCTCGACACATCGTTCACTGGCTCTCACGTTGTCGCCATCCCACAGCCTTTCCTGTGTCAGGTCATCGCTTGAGACTTTTTAGTCTTGTCACTCTTTTTCTAGCCTTGCTAGTAGTCTTTCCCTCCTCAAATCCATACCAACTGTCGCTTTGTGCATTTTAATAATACCCTCATTTCAAAGGCCGAAACGTAATTACATTCTTTCACTACTCATCATCAGCAAAAACCGCTGCCAACCACATTCTTTCCACAATATCCTAGACCAAATACAGAGCTTTGAACAACCATGGCGTATCTCACCAGCGCTGTGGCACTAGCCATGGCATGCCAGTTCCGGCTGTCTCTTGCTGCTGGAGAGCCTGCCCTCGAGGCTTGTCCGACCACTGAGACCAACTTCAACACCACCAGCGGAATCAACTATAGCATCTGTACCGGCACGGACTACGTCGGACGATCATCACAACAAATCGAGAAGATTAACACACTTGAGGAGTGTGCTTCATTATGTGCAGAAGATGGCCGATGCTTAAAGGCTGTTTACGACTCCGCAAAAAGTGTATGCCATATCAAATCGAACAATGACGACCTGACCTGGACGGAGGACAAGGACCTGGATGCAATCTACATAAGCAACGAGTTCCCGGAGACGACGGACATTGCCACGTGCCCCTACAACCAAACAACATACGCAGCAGAGTCAGAGGAAGAGTACTTCATCTGCCCAGCGACCGACCTCCGTGGCAATGACCTGCGGGAAATTGATAACGTTGATAATGCAGACGACTGCGCCAGACAATGTTCAACCATCGAGGCTTGCGCCAAGGCCGTCTTCGATACGGTTGATAATGTCTGCCACATCAAAGGCGCTGACGACCAGAATCAGAACACGTTGATCTGGTACACCAACAAGAGATATACCACCATCAAGCGGAAGACAGTCTACAACCCAGCCACCAAGGGCAAGTGGTCCGACCTCATTCGCCTCCCACTTATACCAGTTGCGGCCTATATCGTGCCCGCATTCCCAGCACCCGACCGTATGCTTTTCTTCTCGTCCTTCAGGGAGCTCGACTTCACTGGAGCCACAGGCAAGACGCAGTTCGGCGACCTCAACCTTAACACTGGTGAGGTCTCCAAGCGTGAAGTCGCCAACACCCACCACGACATGTTCTGTCCTGCCATCTCATCCCTCGAGGACGGTCGCATTGTCATTCAGGGAGGTTCCGACGCCGAGGCCGTGAGCATCTACAATCCAGAGACCAATGAGTTCACCCGCGGGCCCAACATGACCATTGCGCGTGGCTACCAGTCATCCTGCACGCTCTCCGACGGCCGCATTTTCACCATCGGCGGTTCATACTCCGGTGGTAGGGGCGGCAAGAACGGTGAGGTCTACGACGCAGACACCAATGAGTGGACCTACCTGCCCGACGCCGCCGTCGAGGACATGCTGACCAACGATGTGGGCGGCATCTGGAGGACCGACAACCACGGATGGCTTCTCGGCTGGAAGAACAACACCGTCTTCCAAGCTGGCCCATCCATGGCACAGCACTGGTACGGCATGGAAGGCAACGGCTCCGTGCTCGAGGCTGGTGTCCGCGACGATGCCGATGCCATGTGCGGCGTCTGGGCCATGTACGACGCCATCGCCGGCAAGGTCTTCTCAGCCGTCGGCTCGCCCGACTACACGGACAGCGACGCCAACAACCGTGCGCACATCACCACCATCGGCGAGCCATGGGAGCCCTCCACTGTCGAGAGGATGCCGGACCCAGCCTACCCGCGCGGCTTCGCCAACGCCGCCGTGCTGCCCGACGGCACCATCCTCGTGACAGGCGGCCAGAAGCGCTCCCTCGTCTTCACCGACACAGACGGGATCATGTACCCTGAGCTCTTCGACCCGGTCAAGCAGACCTGGGCCCAGATGGCGCCCGAGGCCGTGCCCCGCAACTACCACTCAATCTCCATCCTGCTGCCCGACGCCACCGTCTTCAGCGGCGGCGGCGGCCTCTGCTACGTCGCGTCCATCACCGCCGACGACTCTGGGTGCGACCGCACCGTGGACCACCCCGACGGCCAGATCTTCAGCCCGCCGTACCTGTTCAACGAGGACGGATCGGAGGCTGCCCGTCCCACTATCGACACTGTTTCCGCGACCAACGCCACCGCGGGTGGCACGATCAAGGTTGTCGTGCAGAACGAGGAGGTCGCGGGCAACTCGTCGCTGGTCCTCGTGCGCCTCGGCTCCGTGACGCACTCTATCAACACCGACCAGCGCCGCGTGCCGCTCCTCGATGTCACCAACACGGGTACCCAAATGGCTGGGGAGGTCGCCGCGGACGGGAGCCTGGTCAACGCCCACCCCGTCGGCACCGAGTACACGGTTGTCTTGCCGGATGACTATGGTGTCCTGCTCCCCGGGTTCTACTACTTGTTTGCTTTGTCTGCTAGTGGTGTTCCGAGTGTGGCCAAGACATTACAGATTACTTTGTAGTATCTGATGTTCACTATCGATTGTATATAGACTAGAATGCTTTGTGCATATTACATTAGCAAGAGCCATAATCAGAAATCATAATTTCCTGTTAAGCCCTTCGAATGAGAAAAGTAATTGTCTTATGTGATGTCTCGTATGATATGGGAGGTGATTGGTCTATTAGTCCAGTCTTGTAATACTCAAAGACAATCTAAAAAAAAACATTAATAGAGACTCCCAAGGTTCCTACTGGGATCGACCGCCAATCATCAGAATGAAATTATTGATAACGAGTTCACGAATATTGAGAGGCTCTATCTCGTCGGGAAAGCAATGAGACTACCCCGGTCAAGCTGCGATTTCTTGCTAGAGTGGCCCAGGGTGCTTTGTTCTCCGAGCGACATACAAATAAAGAAGAGCAATGTGCGCTGAACAAAGAGCTGTTTCGCTACCAAATTTATTCCATTTGATCCAAAAAAAGGGGAATCTGAGAACAATGTGCATTGTATAGAGCAATGAATTCGCAGCTCTTTGTAGAGCTTACTACGCAAGGATTCCGTCGGCTTGAGCACAATCTACAAATGAAACAAAGGGATCAACCCTGAATGCTATTGTCGGAATTCTCATCCGTGATGGGTTCTCAGGACACTGGTAGCAAGAAACCCTCTTTAAAATGAGGTGTCTCTGACCGTATCAAGTCGAAAATGGATTCTTCTGCATCAGTTCAAGCACTTTCGAGCATTGCAACAATCCCACACACAGGTGTCTGGGAGACACGGCATCAACGTCAAAGTTGTTCTTTGGGGTATGTTGCAGAAGAACACAACGTTGCGACCATGTTCGACTTCATCAACTGGTACATGCAGCAAGTTCGGCGAATGATTGCCTGGGGTAACTGGCTTGCGCGGCAAGTTGCGCGGGTAGTTGGGTTGGCCACCTGGGTCGCGAAGCGAGGTTGGGCGATATTTGGCATGTACCGCATTCTTACAAGAGTCGTCGCTTTGGTCGCCATTGTGGCCGCCTGGAGTGAGTTCTGGGTCGAATTCGAAATGGCAAATCCGCTCAAGGATCCCTGGGCTTGGGTGGTGGAGGACGTCAAACTGCTCAGTCAATTGTTCTGGGAGGATTACGTCCACCCACGGCCTTTTCGTTATGCTTGGTATACCCTTCTCACTTTTATTGCGGCTTACAGCATCTCCATCGGCACAATGCTAGTCCTGAAAGTCCGCCAGAGCTATCTTGGATATCTCGGCTTGGGCAGGGGAGCCCGTCCCTCGACCGTCGGTGGCTGGCTTAGACACCAATTCTTGAAGGCCATCGTGGATATTTTTCATGTCGACGTCCTCTCCACGCCATTCATTGACCCGTACGAGGAGCCATACAACGGCCGCCTGCTCAATCTGCCACAGCGCACGCGGCCACGTCCACAAATCCTTGGGCTCGGCCCCATCAAGCAAGCAACTGAGACCAACCGCCACATTTCCGCATTCTTCGAGCGAGTTTTCGACCACGACATGGCTCGAACACACCCGGATACCTTGCAATCCGTTCGCGGTGCGCGCACAGGCCTCCCTACGCTCCAGCTTAACCTGGAAGCTGTGCCAGCTGAAAGGCGTGGTGCATCGAACACCAGGCTCGAGTGGGGAGGTGAGATCGCCCTTGTTCGACCCGATGGAGGGCTCGAAGTCACTCTCCACCCAGGCGATGCAAACGAGGTTGTCCAGCGTGGGTGGGGCCAGAGGGACCCTCTGGCTGTGATGAACGAGTCGCGGCTCTGGAGGTTGTTCTACCACTGGGTTCTCCGGAGGAGTACACCTGTGCCTTCTACAAGCGTCATAGTCTACGCTCCGCTGGACCAGGCTGGGCGAGACGTCGTGGTCAGCATCGTCGAGGCTGGAGTCTGGTGGGCAGAGGTGCAGGCAGAACGTGACAACTGAGTTCAGAGGCGAGAAATAGTTTCCTTTGGTTGCACACACTCCAGCCTGAGAAATAATTTCTTTTGTTGGATGCATACATTCGAGTAGCGATGTATGATGTCCCTTCTCTGAATGAGGAAAATGGAGCAGAAAAGAAATCGAACCCGATGATCGAAATGTCCTGCTGGAATGTTGTTCAAGTGCTACGTGCCTTACATCTGAGAAAAAAAAATGGGTTAAATCAATAAATGTATCACGGCCTTTTAAAATCTAGCAGAAAATCGCAAATGCATGCCAGCACTTAAAGTTCGACTAGTAGTAGTGAGGTACAGTCACTGGTGTCAGCCCTTTGAAATGTGGGCCGTTCGTTTTTATGTTATAGAGGGAGGTTTTGTTGACCTCAGGATCGAGAGGCCACCCGCTAGGGTGCGGTTTTGACCAGCTCGTTTTGGAGGCCAAGAATTTAGCGGTGTGGTTTGGTAGCCCTGAATGCCCGTCCCCGTTACACTCGCATCTCTTCCGAAGATGCCATTGGCAGTGGTTGCAACGAGGTCATGAATACACAATCACATTTCCATGTATCTGACAGACAATGTGATCCGAGCTTCAATCACTACTAGTGAAAAATGCAGTAAATCGTCATTACGAGCCGTCACGTGCAGTTGGGAGGTCTCCTACGCAGTCAATGTTGAGAAGTGGCTGCGCCTCTCGTGGCTGTGTTGCTTCTCGTCGCCCCGGACTCGACCCACTTTACCCCTGGCCGCCCCTCTCTTTTCCGCTCACCGTCAAATCCCAGGGGCTTCTGTGGCTTTTCACCACCGTTGCACTGAGGCAACCGTTTGGCGATCCCTGGAACCCGTCCTATCATAGTGGATCTACAGCAGTCCTTCAGCTGGGATTGAACACATCTTGCGTTGCCCATCTGCATTATTTAGCCACCGACGAGTTGCTGCATGATATCCGACTCTGACTTTGTAACTCACACACATTATCACCAGAATACTCTCAAGTTCGACTGGATATACTACTAGGGATATCACAACATCATCACATCCTCGCATTTTATCCCTTACGCCATCATGGTTTCCACCACCGCCAACCCTGACTCAGAACTCTTCTGCACTGTGTCCTCTACTCAGAAAGTGCCCGAACGTCACCCCTCGACATTGATTCCCGGTGGACACGCATCACCCTTGCGACACCCGACAGTACTCAGGCCCGGCGCCGGCAACCATCATTCCCGGAAATCAAGCTCAGAGGCGCCAAACATGCCAGCCCAGCACCACCAGACCAGTCCATCTTCAACACCAAAGCCCACATACAAGGCATACTCGCCCCCAGCAACACCCCAGGATCCTCGTGCTTCGGTAGTGGCCGAAGAAATCGAGGGCTTCTTCACAGCACTCGACATCCAGCCCCTTCAGATCAAGAAGCAGGACACCATCTCCAGCCCATCCACCGCCAGCTCCGGAAGGGCATCACCAGATATCCAGCGATGTGCCTCCCCACCGCTCCCGCCCAAAGTCAAGCTCGAGGAGTTGCAGCAGCTGTCTCCTCCTGCCGAGGTCTCACCAGCATCGGAGCCGGAGGCAAAGGCGCAGGACCAGGACAAGGAGTCTGATTCGGATCTGCCCCCTGCATATGACGAGTCGGAACGCGTCCAGCCCCCGCCAGAGAAGCCAGCCGCCAAAGAGACCCAGGAGTCTGAGGAGACCGCGAGCACACCTACCCTCGCTGGCAGTGCTGCCATGTCCGCCGCCAAGGTCGGTGGCTCGGTTGCAGGAGTCGACACCGACGAGGCGGCAGCCAAGGACGCGACGGAGGAGGCCAAGCCAGAGACCCCAGCAGAGAATGAGGAGTCCACAACAGAAGAGCAACAGCCCAAGCAAACATCCGAGCCCTCAAGCCCATCCGACACAGCCTCACCACCACCTCTGCCCCCTCGCCCAGCAGCGGCATCAACCTCCTCAAGCCCCCAGCCAGACACACCGGCCCAGATGCCGGGCGCCTTCCCCCCGCCACCAAAGCGGAGCCAGTCACCAAAGGGCCACTCGTCGTCCTCTTCATATTCGAAGATGACCTACGTCCCCGGCGCAGCAGCAACATCCGCCACTGCAGTCGGCGCGGCGGTTGCGATCCCATCGACGGACTTTGCGCACGGTGGGCTCGCGCACGCCCGCAAGGCGCTTGGCCAGCGCGTCAGCCACCTTATTGACAAGGCTAAGGAGCACCACGAGGCGAGGAAGGCGACTGCGGTGACGCGAGGCCCAGCTGATGATGGGAAGAAGGAGAATGTGATGGTTGTTGCGCCGATGCTTGGGGCGTAAATTGTGAGGGGAGTTGGAAATGAAGGGGGGAGTGGACATCGGCTTACCTGGCCCCATTTTTCCTTGCTACTTGTCACAAGCGTCCTGTAATGCATTAATATGATACCACAAGATATTTATTGTCCTTTAAACGTTCATTCACTTGATGCATCCGCGTGGCTGTAAGAGCGCAACACCAGTGAACTCGGCAGCAATGTCTAAATGTAGCAAGACAAACTTTGCGGACAGAACAATGAACAATAAAGGGGCCAACAAATATTAAGCATTAAAGACGGCACATGCCTGGGGTCTCTCATAGTGTATCAACTGGTACTATACACCAAGCGCTGCATGCCAACCGCGACCAGCCTAACACGTCTGCCCCGTCGCCGCTATCTCCACAGCCTTAGCCGAATAATTGAGGGTAGTAATTGGCTCCAACACCTCAATAATATTCTTTATCTTGCTTCCATCCTCCGCAAAGTCCCAGAACCAAGAAACCTCAATAAGATACTCATCAGTGCCACACAAGCTAACCCGATACTCAGAAAACGCAGACGCCTTGAGGCTCTGCACGTCAATCGACATGAAGAGCACGGTCCAGTTGGCCGTCTGGGTCACGGTCAGCTCGCTGGCGATCCCGTTCTCGTACGCCGTGTTGTTGAAGTAGAAGTCGCGCGGGAACCCGAGCGCGTCGGTGAAGGTGTAAGGGCGCAGGTAGCGCCGGCAGTCCGGCGTGAGCGTGTTGGAGAGCACCGAGGGCCCGTCGTCCGGGGCGCGGTTGTAGTCGGCGAAGAAGGTGGTGATGGTGCCCGCCATGGCGGCGTAGAGGTCGCTTGGCTTGACCATCTTCGCGATAGGGGCAGTGGGATATATCCGGAAGGCCGATTGCTCCGGAGAAGGAGGGTATCAGGGCAGGACGGGACGTGATGCGAGGTGATGTGATCCAGCGCGATGACAAGTCGATGATGGAGAGAAGAAAAGGATGACTGCCGTGGGATCGCCCACTGGGGAGGCAATATCGAGCTCGCGTCCTGAACTATTTTCTTACATACCCGTTGTAGCATTGGGGACAGGCATCCTGGGCAGGCTTATTTCCCGCCTTCAGACCTCAGCAAATTAGAGTTCCTGGAGTCTTCCAGGGTCACCCTAGCGATCAGGGGCCCTGCTGCCATCCTACGGTAGTTATGTCGCCTTAAATATTGTGGATGGGGCCGCATTATGGTCTGATACTGAGCGCGATGGGATCCATACCGATCAGTGCCCCCTTGGTACAGGTAACGAGGGAATATATACCTTACGGCTACATGTTACTCTGGCCGAGCCAATGGTACGGTATAGTCAAAGACAGTGCAACACGAGTGCCTCTATTCGATAACAGTATTTTCGGACGCTCGCGTGGAGTCCTAGCTATCAGCCTGCAATGAATATTACTCGCTTTTCTCATCCAATTACTATGCATCTAAGGCCCTGTATTTCTCGGTATTGCCTTCCAGGGCCGCCCGCCATCGTCTTGTCATCCCTAATCATGAATTCTCAGAATAGGTATTGGAAGTAGAGACTGTCAAAAGTTGAGCAATATGCTCAAAGACTAGAGAGGCTCGTAGTTCTCTTAATTGAACTCTAGGCCAAAAGCAGCCTGAGCTTTTAGAATCATTAAGAGGCATGTGATCTATGTCTGATATTTTCCATAGTATTCAATAGAAGACGCGATATAACATATGCTCATATTCCACCCAAAAACTGAAGTGCATCATCAACGGCCTTCCTTGCTTCGGCTTCGAAGCCCATGATATTACCGCCAAGCATCACATCGTGTGGAGCATGAGGTATCTCACACGACCCAAGCCTACCTCCCGCTGCCTGAGATGCCGCTCTTTGTTTCTCAACAAATGCAATGCAGTCTTGCTTTAGAACTTCAGCTTGCCCCCACTGCACGAATAGTGGAACCGAAGTGACGACGGGCTCCTGGATAGGCGAGATGTAAGGATCCTCCCACGGGTCCGGATACTGCTCAGTTCCGTGTGGCAGAAAGACGCGATCTGCCCAGCTGAGTAGGCTCGCGGGAATAAAGTCACTATCGTAGTTGACTCGTCTGGAAAGACTTTCGGCCGAGACGCCGAGGTCGACCCAGGGGCTCCAAAGCAAGATTCCGGCCGGCTCCGGCAACAGTTCCTTATGCTTGGTTATGTAACGCATGAGAGCCAAAGAGAGGTTGCCCCCAGCCGAATCACCGGAAATAACGATGTCCGAGGGAGGGATTCGCAAGTAGAAAACAAGATGCGCGTAGGCGGTGACGGCGTCCTGGAACGCCGCCGGATACCTGTTTCCAGGGTACGACGAGAGGCGATACTGCGGAAAGAGCACGAAGTCTTCGGGGGAGCGAAGGAGTAAAGATGCCGCGAAGCCAACGTCTGTGTCCCTACAGCCGGAGAGAACGTATGCTCCCCCGTGAAAATGGAGAAAGACACGGCGGCCCTTCACATGCTGCTCTGGGGAAGACAGTGCCAATGGATGCCAGACGGCGCCGATAGTGACGGGTTTGATGTTCGTGTTCGCAAGGATATCTTGGTAGAGGTCGTGCGACTGATGGGGCTGGATAGTGACGAAGCGCTCTTTCTCTTTATCGGCATCGAGGCTGAATGGCATCTGAAACTCGACAGCGGCAGCGTACTCAAACCACAGACGCAGGATCTTCCGGCTCAGAGCTTGACGGAGTGTCCAATCCTTCAGAGGCCGAAAGCTTGGTCGCAAGTAGGACAGCGTCAGACAGGGAAGTTGCACAAGCGCCTTAAGTATGGTGAAGACGGTGTAAAGGGCGAAGCCTGGGTGTCGCGTAAGAATTTCTGCCATCTCATTCGACGGTGATCGTTTACGGGTTGATGCAGACAGTGATAATGTCTGAATTAAGAGCAAGCTGAAAGAACGGGAAGACAGCTACGCAAGTTTGCGGTCTTACTCAGATGGAAGGAGCTGACATCTGACGCTTTATTGACCGGTTGGTTGGTGGATGCCACGCCATGACACGTTGGTACGGACCGTTGGCGCCAAAACTGTCACCAACCACTTGGCGACACACAAGTTTACATGACTTCTGGTTGAGTTCATGGATCTTGCCTCAAGAAAACGAAGGAGACCCCACTTGAGAGGCATTCACAACAACTCCCTGGGCCAACAACCTTTCTTTTAGTAACTCATATGGCACGTCATGCAATCCGACATCCTTTTCTATGGTTATATCGCAAGCATTCGCAGCCGCCTGCCCAAGCGCGTAGAACTGATGCTCCAGCCTCACAGCACCTGGCACACCCAGTCAGCAAATGAGAAAGGGAAATGTGGAGGGACAAAAGGAGAGGGGGGGGGGAGTAAATGCGCCGTGGGTTTATGGGAGAACAAAGGAAGGGACAGATCCTATACTTACCATACCCAACATGAGACGAGCTAGGACATGTCACACTGACGAGATTTGTCGCCTCTTCCCTCCTCGGCAGCAACGCCCGGTATGCGATACCGAAAGGCCGCCACCGATGCCCATCCTTGAAAATGAAGCCCTCATTTTCCACGCGCCCGTCCCGTAGTATCCGACGCACGCTGTGCGTGTCAGTTGGCCAGTACGCCACGGCGACCGGGTCTGAGACCTCAGGGTCGCCGTTCTGCGAGGCTGTCGCTTCCGTGATGATGTAGTCCGAAATCATACGCCGCGCGTCGCGCACGTACAGCTCGCGAGGGAAGTGATCGTTGTCTGGGAACTCGTTGCGGCAGTAGCCAAATCGAGACCATTCTTTACGAATTGGCTCCTGGAGCTTATCATCAGCAGGTGTAACTGACCTAACAGAGGAAACCTCGACTGACAGGCACAGACTCGTCATTTGCCAAGAACCAAATGAAGCCCTTGGTGAAGCTCTTGGTGTCTTGCAGGATCTTCTCCCGCCCGTTGTAACCCGCAACAGGCCACTCGTCGTTCATGCCCAGCAAATCCGTCGAGAGTGCCCCTTCACTCCCGATCAAATCCGTCTTGTTACCGGGTAATCTTTTGCTCGGTAGGTAGAAATCGCCTCCTGCTTTTGCAAATCTTCTATGGAGTTCAAACCGTGTAGGATCATAATCTTCCGGTTTTGTGAGCGGCATTAAGTTCTCGGGGTCATCCGTCAGGGGCAATCGGTAGGAGTACGCTTGTAGATGCAGATCTCCACCGCCTGGTGTTCCGAAAGGCTCCGGAGAGATCCCATAAAGGAGTCCGCTCGAGGAATCATTTGGTATGATGTAGGGGTTGACGTCGACCTCGATCTGCCGGTAAGGCGTCTCTGCACGGATGCCGGCCAGGGATTCATTGTATGTTGCAGATGACTCGCGGCCACGAGTCCAAGAGATGGAGGAAGCAGCTATGAGGTCCCCTTCATAGGTTGCTTCAACGAAAGTCTGAAGGTGTCAGCGAGGGTCATGTGATACGAAACGACCTCAGCTCTTACTTTTCCAGTAATGCTTTGGCCATTTTCCAGATGTATGCTCTTGATATCCGTGCCGTCCTTCTGAACGGAATTGTTTGCGGCAAGTCGGGACTAAGTTATGGTCTTCAGTGTCAGTGCTGTGTATTCGTATAGTCCACACAAGCCTCACCTTGACAATTGTAATAGACGGGTTCTCAGCCAACCAGTCCCTAATTATCTGTTCAGCAACCCTTGCCTCGAATCTCCAGACATCAGGATCTTTAAGCTTCTGCTCGATGACTTCATTCAACCTATCCAACCGCCCATAGTATAGGCTGATCCTCTGGTGAAGCTCGAGGTTCAGCCCTCCAAGCGTAAGGCTATTCTGGAACTCGGCCTGGTTATCAATATCTGATGCTCCGAGACCATTGACTTGGATACCACCTGTGATCTGTTCAGCTCACATCTTTTCACCTGTGTAAATCCTCCACCTGGAGTCTCCATGGCTGGTAGATGAGAATACCTATATGCTCCACTGGCGAGACCAAGGCAACAGACCTTCCCAGGCGCGAAGATTGGATGGCTGTCGCGACAGCTCCGGAGGTTGAGCCGTAGACCACAACGTCGTACACCTCGGTCGCAATGGCGAATGGCAAGACTGCCAGTTGCAGTCTCGCGAGCAACATGGCGACTGATGCAAAATTTCTCCGGAATGTCTGCGGTACGGAGCTGACAAAGAACTTTCGACCAAGACCGAATTATATAGAAAAATCAACACTTTCCACAAGAAATGACAGCACCAGGTCTTCCGACATCGGCTTGTAAATTAGGGACCAGACCGAAAAGACTCCCATGACACGCTGCATGTAGTCATGTAGTCAATATTGATGTGCGGATGTTACCCCACTACGGCATTTCCAATGCTTTGTCCTACCAGAACAGGCCGGCTATTCCATAGTCCAAGACTCGAAATTCATGCTGAGATCAGGTTTCCCCCTGAATCAATCATGAAGCCAAGATCAATGGTCGAATGTGTTCTCGATGCCACTTTCACAAAAGGTTGGAATTTATGGACATCTGCACAATCAGAATTCTAAGGTCTCTTGTCTGTCTTCCTCATGAACACCGCCATCGTCCCCTATTCCCGAGGTCCCGGTCTCCACTATCACGCCCCCCAGAGCCAAATGACCCACTAAACATCCCCACCTCAGCGCGGGGTGCAAGTCGAATCGGGACGAGACATTGGTGGAGCTGTGAGCTCACATAACATGGACCCCAGGAATTCTTGTCCTGCCGAAAAGTTCACATAAGTAGTAGAGTCAGCATCCTAAAGAATGGATGATATCTGCTGCAGAATAGCCCTAGTAGACCACATAAGAGCGGGAAATTCTCAAGTTCTCAAACCTCATTATTATATAAGTATTTTAAACAATACGAGCCCACCCTACGGAATAATATGCTATAGAGTGGCGCAGAGTATGGTGGGTCTCTTTTTGGTGTGCAAAATCGTAGTCAATCCACATGGGGCTCCGCTATGACGTTGTCCCAGTTTTTTGAAGTGTGGCTGTTTAACGGGAATAGTGTATGTGATGATTTATGGCTCATTGCCATCCGCTATTGCTGTCTCAACCCCTTCGTCTTGATACAATGGCTCCAGCTTCGCCAGGCTCTGGCACAGCAGATAGCGTCGTATAAACCATGGAAGCCAGGTACGGAGCTGATACGCAACATGCCGCCGCGTCGGTACCGCAAAGATGAAGTCGAGCTCCTCCAATGTCCGTTGCCTTCAGGGATGTAATGTCAGCAGATCAATATTATTAAAGGACTTGGTACATGCTTGGCTTTCGGGAATTACTGGTGTCGACAGGTAGTAGGGACATACTTAGTCTCTGGAATGATGAAGAAGATGACGATAAACGCTAACATGTTGAGGCCTGCGTAAAGCCCGAAGGCCCCGGTGGCCCCAAGTCGCGCTAGCAGTTCGGGAAAGGTCAGGCTGAGGGCACTGCCGACGGCATTGTTGATGCAAATGGTAAAGGCAGCCCCTATCTCACGATGAGACAAAGGGAAAGCTTCAGAGAAGTAGATCGATGGCATGGGACCAATACCTGTAAGAAACGGTTGGTGACTAAGTGTCATGAACCAAACCGGGTGATGGGGTGAAGACCCGAGGGTAAAACGTACCTGGGCCGTAGAGTGCACCAAACAAGTAGATGAAAAAAGCAATAAGCGGAATCCGAGAACTTGAACCATCAGGCAGGAGAAAACATAACCCCGCAGCCAGCAGACAAGCCGCCATGTTCGGAAACGTAACCAGCATCAAGTTCCGCCGCCCAAACGAGTCCATCGTGTACACGGCCGGGATCGCAAACACAAAGGTCACCAGCCCGAACCCCATGGAGGCCAGCAGGCAATCCCGTACCGAGTAGCCTGCATTCTGGAAAATGGTGGAGCTGTAGAAGGCCATGACGTTAATGCCCGAGAACTGCTGCGAGATGACGACCCACGCGGAGGCGACGGTGGCGCGGCGGATGCGTGGCACCGTAAAGAGCTCGCGGGCTCGCGTGGCGAGGCTGACGCCCGCGAAGGCCTCGCGCTCGGCGGCGACCTGGCAGTGGGCGTAGTAGAGGTCGCGGGCGGCTTGCATCAATTGATCTCACTGTTGCGGAGCCTGCAGAAGGAGGCGTAGGAGGCTTCGTAGCGCTGCTTTTTCATGAGCCAGCGTGGGGATTCTGTGAGAAGAAAAATTTGAAGAGCTCGTTAGTCATTTTTTCAATATGCTTTCGTTACACCTCATTGGATCGGTCTTGGCTTTTGTTCCTCCGACATAGTTCTGAGATTCTTACCAGGGCACAGCCAGACGAGGAATAAGATGGGGACGGCGGGAGCAAAGGCGGCGGCAAGTTGGAATCGCCATGCAAGTCGACCAACCTGGAAGAAGGCGAGGTTCGAACAAAATCCTACAAAAATGCCAAATGCCACCCAAAGCTGGAAGGAGGTCACCAGTCCACCTCGGACAGACGCTGGTGCGACCTCGGCAGAGAATACGGGGATCGTCGACACTTTGATGCCCATCCCGAGACCCTGGATCGTGTCAGTATCCCACCCAGAATAGAAGGGGATTCCTGATCTTTTCTCAAACTGTGGCTAAGAAGGTCGACTTGAGGAGGAAGCAAGGAGTAGTCAGACATACCATGAACAACCTGCACAGCAAGAGTCCCCACCAGTTCTGGGTGAACGCTTGGGCAAGGACAGGGAATACACAGAATAACCCAGTGACAAAGATGGTACCTCTGCGACCTATGGCATTGTTTATTGGATCCGCGGCCCATGCTGACAATAGACCGAAGAGAGTTGGTCCCTAATCAGTGGTCGTTAACATCTGAGAAACATCCCTCACTCCTTTCTGCCCTTCCAATTGTGCATGGCACGGGTTACGACAGTATAATCTCAACACTTACCGAGTTGATCAGCCCTTGAAGCCAATGGTTATCCTGGATTCCAAACTCCTCTGGGAAGCTCAAATTTGCTCCATTGGCACCTGTGTTGTCCCAACCTTGTACGGCCGAGCCCATTGAGCAGAGCGCGATCGTAAAGTACAAGTCCCTTGGGAGATGCCATTTGTGGGTAATTTCTCGCCTGAGATGATACTTGTCTTCGGTGGTGAGTTCCTCGATCTCTTCGTAGTCGATGGGATTTTGTGCGGCCAGGGCGCCTCGGTAAAAGACCTCCTCCTTCTCTCTGAAGTTGTACGCGTCGCAGAAGATGGAAACCTGGGAGCGGAGTTCGTTCCTGCTGAGCCCGGCTAGTGGGTTGATGATCCTATAGGTTTGGTGAGTCTTGGTTCGCGTGTTCTGTATTGAACTGTTTGTGGTAGGCTCTGCTCACCTGGCATTGACATTCCGTGTGTAATCTTGCGACTTCGTGTGCTCAACATGACTCACCGAGCCTTTGGCTATATCTGCCTTGAGTGAATCCATCTTGCCTTCAACATGCGTGTCTTTCACGATGGATTGTGACTGCTGCAACCCTTGAGATCGCCATTGCATATTTGCATGTACTGCCGTCGGTTTATATATGTGATCGTGTAAAACACCCGCAGGCTAAGGATGTGTGGGTCCCACCATATTTAGTCTCTGACCTGAGTTGGGATGGTCGAACTCTACTTCTCCGCAGATGAACGCCTGATGGCTTGGTCTTGTTCTGTAGAACCCCAGCTGTTTGGCCGTGCACCCAGGCACCTGTGTCGGCATACGGCGAGGTGCTACCAAGAATGTGTGCATTGTACCGAGTGGGCTAACCCTCAGGCGGCGCGAGTCCTTCCCCTCTTGCCCTGCACAGCGATGTGTCACGAGGGAATAGTTTACAGTATAATGTCCTGCACAGGTTCGGCACAACCTGTGCAGGGCGTAGTCTCATGGTGATATTACTTTCTCGTCATGTCGCATGGGGACCTGTACAGGGCTGAGGGGTTCGGTGTGTTGCCCTGCGTGTGGCACAGAACGCTATGCCCCACTTTACCCCGGATTATTGGCCTTGGTTTGTATGACAGGTAGGGAACCGGTATCGATGGCGAGGATTTCCCCTCCTTGCCTCCCCACGGTCTTTGTGTCTTGCGGGGAACGACCGGGATGTGTCTGTGTTGGTGCGTTCTGCCCTGCGTGGGCCAACGCCAGTCAGACGACAGTATCGCCCCCAACAAAAGCACTTGTCGTACGTTGCTGTGGCCGATCCACTGTGGTGTTACGCGCTTCATTGACCCGGGAGATAAACCGCAATTTTCCATTGTTCAATGCATGTGACTGTGAGCAACATGATTTGTATTTGGTTTAAATGGGACAGTGTGCCCATTCTTTGTTACAAGACCCTGAATCATCACGCTGGCAGTATCGAGGAGCAAAAGCAACTTTGCCAAATCGTCGCACAATCCACAGAACATCAAAAGCCTCAGTCAAACACACCAAAATGGGCAGCCGCACTGAGATGACATGGTTGGAGAAGCTGGAAGAACAGCGTGAGTTGGACCAAGACCCCAGCCAATCCAGTCCCAGCAGGCCCTTACCTAGCACCGGCGACGACTAACAATTGGCCCTCCTCGTCACGGAGTAAAGTCAACGTCGACGTGGACTGGATGGATCCAGAGTACGTGAAGAACATGCCCATCAAGCCCCACGACCAGACCAGCAATCAGCTCTGGGTCGACATACAGCTCGGGCACGAGTCCAACGCCGAGCTGCTGCAGCAGACTGCAAAAGAGCTCAAGGACCAGGGGTGGCTGGCCATCTATACGCGCATGGCCGTCCTAATGTGCAAGAAGAATATCCCAAACATCCGCGGCCGCGTCCTCCTCCAGACACTCCCATCCAAGGCCTACGACACCGAGGCCACACTTTCCCACGCACGGCTATACGATGCCGAGTTTGCACGGGCCGGCATTGGGCGGGACAGGTACTGTATCAAGATTCCATCGACGGGTCCAGCTCTGAACGCAGCGAAGGTGCTCTCGGCCGAGGGCATCCCTACCCTGGGGACGGCACTGTTTAGCCTCGCCCAGGCTATTGCGTGTAGTCAGGCCGGGATGCTGTATATCAGCCCATACTTTAATGGTGAGTGAAAAGCTTGTTGACAACATGAGGCGGCTGTGAACAGTTTCCTACTGGATTTCGATATTTCATTCTTCTTCCATTTCTGAAGAAGTTGTTATAACATTTCCAAAGACCCCTCAGCTCATTTCCGATGGCAGAAACTCGGGCGCATGATGATCTGAGCCTATGGCCTGACGTCGAAGATCCTGCGACGCAGCACCCCATGAGCGCCCGTATCGTGCAGATTCTGGAGACGTACAAGAGGCTGTATAAGGAGACGGGCAAGCAGCAACCCCTGTTAAAGAACGCAAGGTAAGTAATTAAGATACCCCAAAGCTCTGGCTAGTGGCTTGGATCACCGAACGGTATTCCACTGCGCACCAGTTTATCCCCTGCGTCGCAGAGTAAAAAGATACACCCTCCAGAACATGCCCTCCAAGGAACAGCTTGTCTCAAATTGCTGACGTGAGAAACAAAACCAGCTTCATCACCCCCAAGGAGGCCATGGCGGCCGGTGAACTGGGCTGCCACTCGGCCACCATCTCCCACACCGTCCTGGACCAGCTCGCCAAGCTCAAGTATGACGGCGCCTCGCAGCCCGGCGAGGGCACAACGCCCAAACCCGCGCCGTATTACGAACACGCGGGCCCCACGCCCGAGCGGCTGCGCAAGCTGGCCAGCATCGACCCGCTCGCGGCGGCCGACTGGGACGGCAAGCTGGCCAGCACTGACGTCGACTACCTCGCCAACGGGGGCGAGAAGCTGGAGGAGGCCATCAAGCGGGACCCGGTCAGTGTCACCCGGCTGAAGGACGCGCTGGAGCTGTTCATTGGCGGGGAGGAACGTAGTAAGGCGAAGGTGGAGGCGGTCTTGGTCAAGGTGTGAGAGGGATCGAGCAGAGATTGAGATTTGTATGCATGAGAGATTGTCGAACAACCCCTTCAGCTTTGTGTAGGGGAGACGGCTAATAAATCGGTCGCTTCTTCCTGCAGCCACTTCAGTCGACCTGTGACACGTGAGGACTGGAAGTGGCCAAAATGAATTACAACAGTGCCCAGGTAGACGCCAAAAGTCAAGGCAGATACTTCCTTTTTATGCTAATATGCAAAACGCCTGGCCTGACAGACCTCAAGCTTGCCTTAGACTTTTGAATCACTCCACGGGGCCACACCAAGACAAGAAAGATGGAAGCAGCAAACAGTGCTCATGTCAGAAATCCCACAACTCCATCCCGCCGTTCAAGTTCCGCTCATCCCCAAGAGAATGCGGGACAGCATAGCTATTGTTGCAATTATACGATGAGTGGCTAAGATGCGGCAGGACGTCGTGCAGTTCAAAGTCAGGCGGCATAGCATTGAGGACATATGCCTCGACCTCGGGAGCTGGCGGCTGTGTGCTGACTTGCTCATGAGCGGGAAGGAAGTGGTGGGTCTCTGGAGGCGTTGTCCCTAGGTGGAGGCCATGGATAGTCGCATCGCTTCTGCAAAGTCCAGGAGGGACTGGGAGCTCGTGATACTGTTCGACTTGGTCCGACGGTGCCGTTGCCGCCTGGACGTTGACTTCCGTCAAGCCGTTGCTGGGAAGGGAGGCAAAGGGGGCACTGGCCGGTACCATAGGACCCGCACCGCCGCTCCCATCACTTGAAATACTCTGCCCAGCGGCGATGAGAGCAGCCGAGGTCGTGTTCAAAGAGACTTCGTGGCCGCTGTCAAAAGAATCTAGTATGTGCTGTTGGTCGGCTAGTCCTCCTGACTCTGTTGCTGTTACTGGTGGTAATGACTCGGAGGTGCTCCATTGTCGAACAAAGGCGTCTCCCGCTGTGGTTGGCTGCCTCGCGGCCAGTCCTGTGTGGTTCCGCCACTGGTTCACCACAGCAAGGAGATTGTCGCGCTCCTCGATCAGGGCCTGTATTTGTATCAGGGCTTCGCTGAAGCGCTCGTTCTGCTCCACGATGTGCTTGATGCTCTCATCCACGACCATGTGTTTGGATATAGTCTGAGCCTTGCATCCTGCAAGCGAGGGTAGGAGATCGGCCAGGCGCTGTGGCTGGTGAGAAAATGGAAAGTGACGTTTCAATTCAGAGCGACTAGCGGGATGATGGGGAGAAGAACGTTGAAGCGATTGCAATTCTTTTCTTCAACTTACTAGGAGACTCTTCCGAAAGTCATCTCGACGTTCCTTCTCAAAAACACTGTGTACCTTGCGATCATCCGCCGTCCAATGCTGCAGCAACTAGAGTTAATCTCAAAAGACTCGGGAATAAGTCGCCTGCAAAAGAAGGGTGTGATCAGGTATAGCCCGTCTCGAGACCTGGACCCGACGACGGCCCTTTAGGCAGGCCTTCAAACAGGCTGTGAAGATGACAGCCGCCTCTTTCTCTGAGGATCTGTAGTGCTTAGTACCAGAAAGCTGCTTACACGTATCCGTTTCTTCCTACTGGGGCCGGTGTCTGAATGCCGACGGTCTCCGGCTTCCTCATCTTGGGCCGGCCGAGGGACCTGAGGAGACAGCGACGCCTCTTCGGCTGACGGCATCGTGTACTTGTGCTCACCGCGTCTTTTGAATAACTCTAAGAGTCTGGTTTGTCAATTTCCACGTGCTGGTGGACCGCTATAAGCCACTCGTACTGATGGACAGCGTCACTGAAGTGAGCTCGACTAGGTATCATGTGATCATGTGGGTTGTCTGGATCAGCTGAAAGTGAGACGAAGTGACTTCCGCCAGACCGGTTGTGTGCCTGCAGCATGGGTGGAGTAAGCATGTACCAGTACTCCAAGTGCGCTGCCAGCCGCCGTGTGAATAAAGACTTCACCCTCATTTCTTCCCCGCAGCCTCGGAGAGCTTCCCGAGACCCTTGATCCTGGCGAGGGGGTCGTAGCTGCTTGAGGGTCCAGACGACGGAGCGAGGTGACCCCGACGTCGGAAGTACACCAGGAATGACACCGCAGAGAGCGTGGGTTATATGTTGCTAATAAATAAGTTGAAGAGCCCGCTGCTGACCTGAAGTGACGCATCTTCAACACGCTCTAGTAGCTCTGCCGACGATGCATCTTCTATTTAGTTGAAGATGACGATTAGTTAAACCACTGGCAACGGCTCATCCTCAGAACCGTCATTCGAGAAGTAAAGTAACAGAAGAGACAAGACGCTGCAAACAAGCTCAACTCCTTCTAATTGTCCCCCCCCCACCCCCGCCCAGAGATAGTTTGTAACTGAACGAGTAACAGTGAAATGGTGACCATCAATTATGCCATCGCTTCAGGGCTCACATCCATTGTAGCTAACAGTCTTCCGAGAAGAGCGAACCCCCTAGATATTTCAAGCCAGTATCACAAGCAACCGTGACGACCCTCTTCCCTGGCCCCAACTCCTTCGCGAGCGTGATGGCTCCTGCAATATTCAGACCGGAAGATGTTCCAACGAGCAAGCCTTCTTCTCTAGCCAGGCGACGACACATGGAACGCGCGTCGTCTTCACTGACAGTTCGAACCTCGTCATACAGATTCTCGTCGACATGAGCCGAGATGAAGCCAGGTGCAATTCCATCAACACCATGTGATCCGCTTCGTCCGGTAGCCAGCAAGGCAGCCGATTCGGGTTCAAGGAGGACAACCCGGAGGTCCGGGATCTTCGACTTCAAGACACTGGACACGCCCATCATCATGCCCGCTGTTCCGAAAGAACCACAAAACGCGTCGATCCCGTCCGGAAACTGCTCGTTAAGCTCATGACCGATTTCCGCATAGCCGACAAGTGCATCGCGGTTGCTGAACTGGTCGGTGTGGAAGTACTCCTCAGTCGAGCCGAGCTCCGCAGCCCTGGATTTCATAGACGTCATGAGGTCTGCTGTCGCTTTGCCAGTGGGGCTGTGCGTGATATCAACCTTCGCCCCGAACGCGGTCATTGTCTGCAGCTTCTCTTTGGCGTATGCATCGGATGACAAGGCCATGAATTTGTAGCCCTTGACCGCACAGACGAAGGCGAGGGACGAGCCAGTACTCCCGCCGGTGGCCTCGACGACTGTGGTGTCCGGCGTGACCTCTCCGCGGCGCTCGGCCTCCTCAATCATGGACTTGGCCATTCGGTCCTTGTAGGACCCTGTCGGGCTGAAATATTCGAGTTTGACAAAGACATCGGCGCTGCCTTCGGGCATGACATGCTTAAGCTGCACGACCGGGGTGTTTCCGATGGTGTCTAGGATCGAGGGAACGGGAGGCAAAATATTTGATGACATCTTGAATGCAAGAAAGTGCTTGTCGATGCGAGTTGAAGTTGGGAAGCATTTTCCGGCCTGAGAATTTTGAAAGTTTTTTGGTTCTGCACTTGCGAAATGCCATTGGGGCAAGACGAGAGTTCGGACGCGTACATATTCCGCGATCGCGAATGCATTCCTCTTTCCGAGGCCAGGTGGGGGCTAGCCTCAGATTCAGGGAATATTTTACGTATCCAAGCAAGACTTCCCATGGGAACCAGGTTCAGGAGACGCTCCACAAACTCACAGTTTTGGAAGCCGACATAAAAAGTCATATGTGAGTCAGCCTTTTTACGCCAACCGATTCGGGGATTTAGTCTGGGCGGGACCGTCTTCACGGGACGGCCAGGCCCGGAAAGGCAAATGGCATGCACGGCACTCTCATTGCTCGGTACACAGCGAGGACGATGTATGGAGACAGGAGTGGTATAAGTGTAGCAATCTGGCGAGATGAACCGTGATGAATAGAACCTTCGAGCTTGGGATTGTTACAATGCTCCCAGCCTAGATACAAGCAGTTTGCCGTCGAGGTTGATAGATGCGCAAACAGGCACCACTATTTACTCTTCCTCGTTTCATGTATATGCTCATTCATCAAAGTTCTATGCATCATAGACCAAGCTTACAATTTCCCATTATGTGTTAGGAAAGCACGAGCTGTATTCGTGAACATTTAGCAACGAAGAGATATAGATCTACATCTCTCACCGAGTCATTCAATGTGACGAGTATCTATCCCGACCCGGGAGAATAAACGCTCATCTCGAATCCATTCGTAAACGGAAGAGTCATATTCTGAAATCCGTTCTGTGGCTCCCTCAGGAAGGCGAGTAGGTCCTTGTATCCCTCGGCACCAGAGATGGTGTTGTCCGTCAGGATAACCGCGCCATTCCGCAGACGAGGAAGGACAACTTTGAGTGTCGGCAAAGACAGGGCAGACCAGACTACATTATTCATTAGACACTGATCATTATTACCTGATTATAATGTGAAATGGAATACTCACTGTCAAGAAGCAGCAGGTCAACCTGCGGCAACCCCTCCTTCAGCGTCTCGAGCAGGTCCCCAACCCTGAGGTCAATCTCCCGCTCAACAGCCGCACCACACTGCCTCCAGTACCCGCGCGCAATCTCCGCCTTCTGCGTCTCCTTCTCGGTCGCAATGACCGTCCCGGACTTGCCAGTGGCAGCCTTGGCCTTGCCGACAGCGAGGGCGAGGTAGATGGTGCTGACGCCGAAGCTCGTGCCGGCCTCGACGACGTTGGTGGCTCCCATGGCGGTGATGAGCTGGTACACGAAGTGGCACTTGTCCTCGTCCAGGGCGATGAACTTGTCCAGCATGAGCTTGTCGAATTCCGGGTTGGCGCGCGATCCGTGCTGGTCTTCTAGGTCGCCGATGACGTGGGAGGAGAACACCTTGCCGGTCTTGGAGATGGCGGCCTCCTGCTCTAGGGACTTGGCGTGCAGTTCTGAAAGGAGCTGCTGGATGTGCCGTGGGACATCATTGATGGGCGAGGGGGAGGACATCGTGTGGCCTTGAGAGTTGCAGACTAATGAGGCTGTGGAGGTTACGAATAATTTGGTTTAGAGAGTCGGAGTGATCACCTGAGACCACAAACCTCCTCGTTTCTCTTGGACACTATTTATACTTCATTTTCTGTATTTGCTCCGCGGAGAACACTGCCGGCATCGAGCGGTTGGCGGAGGTTGGATCTGTCATCTGTGTCCCCGTCTCCCGCAACACCCGGCCGGCGCCGGTTGCTTGGCCCCACAGGGCCTCCGTAAACGACAGGAGGACGCGATCGAGTATCACGTGCTTCTCCAGTGACTCACCTACCCGTCGTCATGTCACACAAACCAGGGAACCGCAACGCCGCTCTCGGCGCAGAGCCACCATTGTTTCTTCTCCATCGTGTCGGAAGTCTCCTGCAGATCCCGCTGCTTCCAGATCGTCTCCAAGATGGTGCGCATGACGCGGACGTTGCCCACGTTTCGGACCCTGTCCATCCGGTCGAGCGTCTCGAGGATATAAAGGCGCTCCTCGTCCGTACGTGCTTCGCATGCGACTACGAAGACTGGCCATGGTCCTGTGGCTACTGGAACCTCGCCCAAGGCTGCAAATGCCTGGCGCATGTAGGCCGCTCTTCGTACATCATCGCCGGTGTCAGGCACAACCCGTTGGAGATACAATAGGCCCGCTAAACGATACAACTCTGCACTCGCCGATGCAGTCCTGACTTGCGCGTCCGTAGACACAGCAGCCTCGTCTGGGCTTAGCTGCTGCTCTGCACTCTGCAGCTTCTGTTCCAGTACGGCTCTCCGTTGGAAGGTCTTATCCAATACGTTCTGTTCAGCATCCGAGTCAAGCATTCTCGTTCGTATTCCGTTGATCGATGAGATACTTTCGAAGACCTCTGTTGAGCAGCCGAGAAGGCCGACTACCTTTTGTATGTGTCAGAAAGGTAAGGTCTGGTCTGCACATGCACCCGACTCACCAGCTCTGGAGGGAGATTCGAGTGCCCTGTTACGCTCGGCTCATCTTGAATGTTTCGTGAAGGTTGTGCAAAGGTGCTTAGGACGTCATAGTACAGCAACCATGCAATGAGGAACTGGGACACCGGATGATGCTCCCGCTGGGATGGGCTCATGTTGTTTAAGATGGTCTTTGCGCCTTTCAGGTGATAATGGAATTGAACAGGCCCGTGTTCATCGAAAACCTTACGAGCTCAGTCAACCAGACCCACCCATCTTCATAACAGAGCTCGAACTCACATCGTACATGCACAGCATCATGCAAGTAGCTAGCTGTGCCTCGGCGGTCAGGTCCGGGCCATCTATCAATGGTGTTGCAAAAGATTTATGAAGGCCGTTCAGAGCTTGTGTTTTGTGGGCCAGTGCGACACCCGGTCTCTGACGATGATGTGCTGCAATGGCCAGAAGTGAGTTGCACAAGGCTTCTGTGGATCTGTCTCTGCAGGACAGGGCTATTGAAAGAATATGGTGCCGAAAGCCGTTTAGCGCTCGAGTTGTCGAACACATTGGTGCTATGATCTGCTCGTCTGCAAGATTGGGTTAGTCGGAGAACAAAATGAGTCAGAGAGCCGGCACAAACAATAGGTCAAGAGCATCGCGTCTTCACCCACCAAGGGTGAGTGTAGCGAGAGAGAAAGGCCCGGCTTTGACGAGATTCTTCGCATGAAACGATGCCATGTGAGGCGCTTCTCTGCAAGTTGAAAATCCCCGTTTCCGAAATTCAGAAACCTGCGCTCCCGGCGTTGAGACTGTTTTTCGGCGCTGTCGAGGCCGGCTACATTGCAGATCATGAAATCTTTTCGCCTGTTACTGTGATGTTCGGGCCAGCTCAAGCGTAGCCCGTAGCCCTCACATTGCCTCTCCGTCCGTATGCAGTTGTTGCAATGAGGTGTGCTTCGATCACACCCAATCTTGCGTTCTGGTTGGGATCTCGGTGAGCACTTCTGTCAATTCTCCACGGGTAATCCGGGTCATCCGGGGCCATACTCTTACACGTCCAGCAGCCTTGTGGCGCTTTCTTAGCATCGCTAATCCCAGTATTGTAGAGCATGATATGATGAAGAACTCAGTGTATGCAGGTTGACAAGTTCTGGCCTTCCGGTCTAAAGTGCCAGTAGCAGCTCAGCTCAGCGTAGGGTGGTCAGCTACAGCAAGTGGGCCCGGCAGGCAGCCAAGACGCCTGTAGTCTGCGTCCCGGTCTTGCATTTGTAACGCCTCTAGCTAGCTTCTTCCAGGCATAAAGAACATCGTCAGACTCAGTGCCAGCTGAATTGGGTGTGAGAGACTGCTCTATATGTTTGTGCCGAGAAGGTCAACATATTTCAGGGTGACCTGAGACAACAGAACTGACTTGGGATGTCGAAGGAGGGATCCTGTCTGCGCTTACTGGTGATTTTACCCAATCTGGTGTAGTCAAACCTGTGCGTGACACTTGAGCAGAGCAGAACTGGGCTAACATAAAACCTGGGACGTTCCTATTGGAGTCCTGGCTACAAGCCTTCACAACCATGCCCAGTCTCGATCCCGAGGGTACCGGTGGTTTTCGCGCTGCGTAGGACTCGGAATGAGTGTTGGTCAGAAGCTTAGCGCTCTGCCACGCCTGCCTTAGTGCTGACCCGATAGGCGCGTGTCTGTCATGTATTTAAGTTGATTTGCCAGACGAAGGTCCTGGGTTCAATCCAAGGCTTAGAAATGCCCAAAACCTCACGATAATCGTCAGTTGTTCAACAATACAGCATGAATTTCACCTCGTTGAGTCTCGCTGACGTCATATTTTTTGTGGACGATGGAATCAACTCTAACCTTCCACGCTGACAAATCGTGGCCTGAGTCGTGTATAAAACCTTCACCAGCTAGTTCAGCCACTCGCAGTGTCTCCCTTGTACGTGAAAGCCTAACCACCAAGCCATAAAATTTACGCGTATTTCCTCATCTGATAATTGTTTATCCACTACTTCACACAATGGGCGTCCCTGATACATTCAAAGCTGCCGTGGTGCCCGAGCCTGGTGCTCAGCACGTCGTCCAGGACCGCTCCCTGCCCCCGCTGGACGCTGGCGAGGTGGCTATCAAGGTCACGGCCACGGCGATTAACCCGGTCGACTGGAAGATGCGCGACTACAAGGTCTTCATCAAGGACTACCCCGCCGTCCTGGGTAGCGATGCAGCAGGCGAGATCGCCGCCGTGGGCTCCAGCGTGACCGACTTCAAGGAGGGAGACCGCGTCTTCTTCCAGGGCATCATCGGCAAATACGACTCCTCCACCTTCCAGCAGTACGTCAAGATGCCCGCTGAGCTCGTCGCCAAGACGCCCAAGAGCATCTCGGACGACCAGGCCGGCGGCGTCTCGCTGGCCACTGTCGCGGTGGTAACTGCCTTCTACGACAAGAGCGGCCACGGCCTGACCGCCCCCTGGTCAGAGGGCGGCGAGCAGGCCGGCAAGGGCAAGGGCATCGTGATCCTAGGCGGCAGCTCCTCAGTCGGGCAGTACGCAGTCCAGCTTGCCAAGATCTCCGGGTTCGACAAGATCGTCACCAACGCCAGCGCGAGGCACCTGGACCACATCAAGGCCCTGGGCGCCGACGTCGTGCTCGACCGCTCGACCCAGAACAGCGAGGAGGACTTCAAGGCCGCGCTGGGCGGTGTGCCCCTGGCCTTCGTGTTCGACGCCATCTCCGAGAAGGACACCCAGGTCCTGGGCGTCAAGGTGCTCGCCGCCACCAAGACGGAGAACAGCCACGTCGTCACCGTGCAGGGCGTCAACGCCGAGGCTTCGGAGCTGGGCCAGTCCCTGGAGCCAAAGGCCGCCATCAAGCAGGTTCTCGGCCTCGGGAGCGCGCCTCACCTGCGCCATCTGTCTGAGCCGATGTGCAAGGCCCTGGGCGGTGAGGATGGGTACATTGCTAAGGGCCGTTTCGTGCCAAACAGGCCTCTTGTTGTGAGCGGTGGCTTGGCCAACATTGAGGAGGCCCTTGCCAAGAACAAGAAGGGGGTGTCTGGGGAGAAGGTCATCATCCGCCCTTTTGACGCTTAGTCTTCCGTACACTCAGATATTCGAAGCATGTAACCTATCCTCGAGGAAAACACAGCAGAATTCGGGGGGATGAAATATCGTAACGTATTAAACAAAGACTGGGTGATGTACCCAAACAATGAAAAGCGTATTCTTGACCTCATTACAGTTGACATTCGTTGAAGCCTCTGTCTGGCCCCTGCGTGTGGAATTAATGTTGTTCCGCTGTTGACTGTCAATAATACTACCCAGCCAATCGATTGCCATTAAGCAGTCTACCCCGGATGAACAGTTTAGAAAATCAGTTGCTTTTGCGGTTCTGCGAAATTGCCCAGGTTCTGAGCATCCCCGCCACTAATTGGTTGGGAGGCGTCTCCCCTGAGTTCCTGTTCATCAGAAGATTAATTGGTTCTCTGATAGGTTGCATCTGAATCGGACTAAACTTTTGAACTTTTCATCTTCCCAAACGCTCCGAAGTGGCCTTGTACGAGATGAGACAGAAACCTCGAGTCAGAGGGGCAAAGCAAGTAAAAGCTGTCTTCATCTGCATTTGCCCCCTCCCTTGCTGTGATGAGAGTAAGCAATCACTGATGGTTCTCCCATCACCCCATTCCGTACTCACGGTCAACATGCATGAAGTTGTGGATTCGGGCGTAAGAATATCTGTTGCCGAACTACGTCCGTCTGGGCGCCTTAACTCCGGGAGTTGTTGGCACATCTTCACCCAAATCGTGGCATCTATCCTCGATACGTGCTTATAAATCACAACACCGACAGGAGGATTGGTCCCCTTGCTGTGAGTGTGCGGCACATCCTCTATCTAGGTGTGTCCTGTGACGGATGCTGGAAGCGGAGCATTTGAACGGACCAAACCATGGCGTATGAAGTACATAGGAGTGCATACAAAACGGATCTGTTCTGCCACCCGTAGACATCCTTCTTTTTATTTTTGGAAATACAATAAACCCTTTATCAGTCGACCGATTGACCGTTTTTTGATGATACCTTGGCGAGACAAAGTTCGTGATCGCTCCCATTGATTTATTGTCTCAAGAGATGCGGTTGTCTTCGGTCTCCTGTGTCGCAGTTATCTCTGCCGCCGTCGCAAATGCAGGGCTCGCAGAGCACTCAGAAGCAGTACGGTGCAGCGATATCCCACGGCCCGAGGTCACGGGCGCAAAGGTATCAGCCTTCGCCGCCATGGAGCGCCACAACGTCAGCGGGCCTGTCCTGCGGCAATCTACACTGACGTTCGAGGTAGTCAGTGGCCTCAGCATCTGTAACGTCAACATATCGTTGCGATATCCCGAAGCTCGCGACCCGGTCGACTTCGAGATCTGGCTGCCGTTGCAAGGCTGGAACGGAAGGTTCAAGGGCGTCGGGGGCGGAAAATGGCTTGCTGGTTACCCGGGCACCCGGGGCCTGGGGACCGCCGTGCAAGAGGGATACGCGGCGGCCATCACAACCGGGGGCAATGTCTCTGATTCGGAAGGACTTGTATATGAAGATATGGTCACGAAGAGTGGTGATGTAGACCTGGGTCGGCTCTCCATGTTTGCTTCCCGCTCACTTCACGATCTCGCTGTGCTGGGGAAAGGCGTGGCGACGAGCTTCTATGGGAAGCCGCCGCATCATTCCTACTGGGATGGCTGTTCGCAAGGTGGGCGCCAGGGCTACATGCTCGCCCAGCGATACCCCGACGACTTTGATGGTATTTTTGCCAATGCGCCGGCTATCCAGTGGGGCGGCCTCTTTGTGTCCCTTGCTTGGGGTCAGTTCGTCCAGAGGTGGAAGGGCCACGCTCCTCTGGCCTGCATTTGGTCGACGTTTACCGATGCTTCCACGGCCGCTTGCGATCGGCTTGATGGGGTTTCGGACGGTGTTATCTCCGATTACATGGCCTGTGATTTCGATCCTCGCAGTATGGTGGGGACCATTATTGACTGCGATGGCCAGCCGGTCACCATCAGTGCCAAGGACGCGGACGTTGTGGCTAGCTTCCACAAGGGCCCTTTCACATCGCAGGGGACGCCGCTTTTCCCATCATATCCCTGGGGAATAGACTACACGGGAGTCGTTGTTACCGAGCCGCCGAACGACCGCCTCTGGAACGACTGGATACGAATATTCCTCAAAAAGGATCCTGGATTCAACGTCTCAACGATTACAATGCTCGAGCAGTTCACCGAACTCTTCGCACAATCCACCTCAGAGTACGGTGGAATCATCGGCACAGATGTGCCGGACCTGTCTGCATTCAGAAACAAGGGCCATAAAATGCTTACATATCACGGTACCGCCGACGACTATATCCCCGTGGACGCTACCCTCCATTACCGTAAGAGCGTGGAAGGCTATATGGGTGGCAATGAGCGAGCAAACGACTTCTATCGAGTGTTCTTGGCCCCAGGGGTTGCGCACTGCGGGAATGGCACAGGGGCATATCCAGTCGATGCATTCGACGCCCTCGTGGATTGGGTTGAGAACAGGCGGGAACCAGATTATCTCCGCGGCACGATGAATCCTATCAATGGGATCGAAGGCTCCAGACTCATGTGTCCATGGCCATCGATGCCCTATTATCATGGTCAGGGCGACCCGAATGACGCCAGCAGTTTTTATTGCGCCTCTTCTCAAGACGCCTCTTGAAGACGTCTGGTGTGAGGCGGCTCTGTCAACCTCGACTTCAAATTAATAGCTAGCACTTGTCTAAGTCCTCAATTCAATGGAACGATCATTTCTTGTATCAAGGAATCATGTATCAAAGCATGAAGTAAGCACCCTCTACTCGCTTTCCGTCTGTTGCATTTAGCTGCGAGGCTCAAGGTCTTCAATGCCACAGCCCTCCCTCCCTCCATTTCGAGTATGATTAGCCTAGATAAATTACCATATATTTTTTCCGTTATACTAGCGTGAAGCATGGGATAATTCTAAAGTATCTACCATTTAAGGCTTAGACAGGCCCGAATTCTAGATGTTAGGTCGTCTTTCTTAGAACCCTGATGACCTTGCTTTGGAGGTGACTGAAAGTTGGTGGCCTTCCAACGATATGTACATTTTCATGCAATTTCAAAAGGGATATCAAAGATATGGTCTGTAAACTATTACCGTGCAGAACACATGAGCCATCTTTATTTGCTTTGAAACAAGCCCTCTCCCACTCTCAGCTGAACACAGAATGGCACTTGTCAGTGGTAAATAAACTATAATGAATTATGCTATCGACATTCATACTTTGTGTTTTGGCAAGGCCAGCATGACTAGAACCTCTAAAAAGCTGGCTAGGTATTGTTCTGTAGGTAGTAGAGGAAACAGAGTGCACAAGTGACATGTACTTGTCACTTCAAAACTTCTTCTTGATTTAATCCAAACTCTTCTCATGCTATGATCACTTGTTATTGGCCGACGCTGATGAAGTTGCTGGATGTAGATAAGAACGAGCTTCTCAAACCCGCATAGCAGTAGGTAATGACACGGCTGTTGGGGGCGCACCAATTTCCAATGCACCCCCTCGCTCTGGCTGCGCTGCAGGTGAATGCCTCTTTATGTGATTGAGAATTACTTCACAGCTCGCGTCTCAGCCTCGCCTCTGGCTGGCAAAGTGTGCCGCAACTGGCAATGCACCACATGTAATTTTCCTCTTATTGGACGACCATAGTAGGCTGTCTCTGCCCCGCCATTGATTCATGCCTTGGCAACCAATAATGAATGTTGGACATCCATCTTGAAAGCGCGTTGTGATCACACCTGACGCGTCATACCTAAGCAAACGCGCCTTCGCTCCCCTGACAACACAACAGCAACATCGGGCGACAACAACCAACGTCCATCACCACATCAGTCCCGTTTCATCATTACATGTCAAAGCCTTCGATGACTACCTAATATGGAGACGGAGGAGGGAATTAGCCTCGATCCAGGAACGGTCTTCGACCGAGGGGCTCTTCTTGAAATGGCAAAAGAGGGAGTTGACGCTTCGGAGTTTCCCAAAGGACTCGGTCTGAATAAATGGAGCCTGCACAATTGGGCATTGGTCGTGGACCTGGTCAACGAGGTTGCCGCCACAGATCCCTCGATCACCCACAACAGCCAGCCTACCGAGACGGCAGAGCCTATTTTCGGCATCCCCGAGGTGAGAGCACTGTGTTTTGAGAATACTCCTGGCGCAAAGGATAGCGGGCTGACCCATAGCAGACGCAACTTGGCGAAACCCACTACCTTCCTGGCTATGGAGATATGTCCTACCACTCCGGTCCCATGGTCTCCTTAGCCAACAGCCGACCCTTGCGCTTGGGAAAGTGCGCCTTCTTCAGACCATTTAAGAGACTCCCATCACAGATACGCTCCAAGATCTGGAATCTCGCCGCTCAGGCCGCCAAAGCAGGCAGCCCCACGGTCTTCAATTTCACCTTCAAAAGGATGCCCTTGATCGCAGGAAGAACTTACCGCCAGCTATCGTTCGGCCTCTTCTACCACGCCCATCTCATCCCTCCTGCCGACCAACTCGTCACCGACATCCGTGAGCTAATGCGGCACTCACACGACGGAGACACAGTCCTGACTCTGACCCCGTCCGCCGCCCTCGCAGATGCCACCCGGGAAATCCGAGATATACTTCGCTGTCACCCAGATGCCAGGGCGGAGCTGAAGCGCCACCCGAGCTTCAGCTCATGCTTCAACTTCCACTGGATCGACGGCTACGGCTGTGTCAACCTGGGGACCATCCGCCCTTTCTGCTACGACGCGGACTGGATCAGCCTGGACGGCCTGGACTACACAGAATACCAGGGTGAGCTTGGGTTCGGTCGCCCTAGCGACCCTGGTGTGCGGTGTACGCCGGACCTCGGTCGCATCCAGCACTTTGCGTTTCCGTACCGCAGCGCGCCTGAGGATGATTTCGTGGCAGAGCCCGACATGCAGCTGGACGTGCTCCACTGGCTTGACAGTCTGAGGTCTGTCGGCTTCTACCGGCCGTCGTTCGCTATCGAGGCTGCCATGGTGCCTCACTTCGATGCTGTGATCACCCAGTCACAGAGGCTGTTCCTCAAGGGCGTCCCGGGCCCCTCGCCCCGGGGTCTGTCTGAGCCTGAGCTGAATGACAATGTGTTCCGGACGGCCATGCTGAGGCTCGAGAGGCTTGTCAGGGTGATAAGGAACATTGGGCGAAACGAGCATTGGCAGGGGGAGCAGCAGCAGGGAAGACGCTCTGCTTTCGCGGCGTTGAAGTTCTGCTTCCTGATTCATGCAGACAGCCAAGAAGCCTTAGATCTCATGAAGTTTAGGGAGGGCGGCTCTCACCTCGATGAGATGCGCCGCAACTGGCTTGAAGATCCAGACTGCTTTGGGGGACTGATCAGGGGGCTGGGCCATCTGGTTGGTGAGGAGTTGATCGAGGCCATGAGACGAGGATAAGGTCTTGTCTAATGGTAGGGTGTCCTACATGAGGATGACCCAGGGAGATGTCCTATGGGAAGGAGAGAGGCATGCTACAGGGGGATGACCTCTGAAGGATGTTCCGCGGGAAAATGTACAGTAGGAGGCTTTCCTATGGGAAACTCTCCTTAGTCAGAAGGTTAATCGGGCTGACGTTGACGGCCGTGGCCAGTTCTTCGACCGTCAGCACCTTGGCGAAAGCGGGGCCGGGCGTTGTACGGATAACGGGCCCCTCAGGCCCAGGAGCCTAAGCTCTGGCCGGATTACTGAGGCCAAACCGGGGTTGCAAATCATGATATTGTCCTTGTCATATGCGCCTAAGAGTGTAGAAAGACTGTCATAGAAATCATTGGCCTCATTCCGACCGGCATATCCGTCAATTGTGGCCGAGCCGCAGCGTTCTCGCACCTCTTTCGCTGGCTGCACGTCGAGTGTTGGCCGGATCTGCAGGTGGGCGCATCGCCCTGCGGCTTGTAGGCACCGAGGCGGGCTGTGGTCGGTTGGCGGGCTACCTCATGCAGGCAGTGAGTGGCTTTGTCCTATGAGAACCAACAGCTGGTGACCCCCCTGGACCCCGTCCGATTTTTCGGACAACGTCACCTCACCGGACCCGCAGGACCTCTTAATCAGGCTCCTGCGACCCCTCGCTGGATATATCAACGGGGCACTTCGTCAAATGAAGTGGTGCAAGAAGCTTCGGCGCAAGTTGAAGTCCCAAAAAGTCCAGACAGACTCAGCGAACATGACGTCCAAGCTTCTCGAGGTCCCGGCGGAGATCCTGGCCTGCATCGCGGATGAGCTGGACATCGAGGACTACGGCAACCTCCGCCTGGCCAACAGGCAGGTGCACGACTACACGTTTCCATACTTCGCAAAGAAGTTCTTTGGCCGGAGGAAATTCTTCCGTGGCCACCTGAGCCTCAGCACATTACTTTCCATATCCGAGTCCCGCCTGAGCCCCTACCTGGAGACCGTCATCCTCAGCACTGAGCTGTTAGAGTCCAGCCCGGCAACAGACGTAGGCAATGTCTCGATAGAGGCAGCCTACAAGGCATATGCCGAGCAATCGAGCATGCTAGCCTGCGGATGGGACCGCGACACACTGCGCGAAGCGTTCCGGAACCTGCCGAACCTCAAGGGCGTGGGCGTGGAGTGCTTCGACGACAGTGAGATCTGGGAGATTGAAGAGGGACATCAGGCGGTTATCGACGGAGGCTATGGCCTCAAAACTGTGCTTAGGAGCCTAGGCTACGAGGAAGGGAGGCCGCCACGGCAGCAACACCCACCGAGCATGCAATGCGTCACTGTGGTTCAGACGGTCCTAGGCGCTGTGGCCAAGTCAGGCGCTAGGCCCAAGAGCTTCACATTCACAGGGAAGGAGAACAGCTCCTACATGGGGGGTGACACCTGGGGGGTGGATGACGACGCGTTCGTCGTCCCGAAGTTCCTGGAGAAGACCTTGGTGCCATTCATCGAGGGGCTGGAGGAGCTTGATCTCGAGTTGAAAAACAGGATGCTCTATCCCTCCCCCGGTGACCCTGCAACCTGCAGGACATGCCACCTCCGCCGGTTCCTCGGTCTGCCCAAGAAGCTAGAGAAACTGCGGATCGCTCATCTCACGGGTCACATGGCGTCCTTTGACAGCCCGGCGGAAAAGGGCGAGTTCTGGAAGTGGCTGAGTTGGAGCCCGAAAGGGAAGGGCAACGCGTCGCTCGCGAACAACGACGACGATGACAGCGAGAATGATGATGAAGAGAATCGACGGCCGCAGTGGGAGATGACCCCCACAAACGCTGCAAACACCCTCACATCCCCGCCGCCAATCTCACTCCCACACCTCCGCGAACTGCACCTCGCCAGCCAGGACATCTCCCCCGCGAACCTGACGCGCCTCCTCAACAAGGTCTCCCCCACGCTGGTGAGGCTAGACCTGCGCAACCTGAACCTGAACGTCGGTATGGGCGACAACAACGACGAGGAGGTCGACGAGGTTAAGGTCGAGGTGGATCGGTGGATCGATCTCGTGGACAAGCTCGCGGCCATGCCGCTCGGCGAGCTGCGCGAGGTCAGCATCACAGGCTTCGGCGGCCTCGGTCCCTGGCACATGGAGAAATTTGGCGAGAATGTTGACGCGATGCCGGACTCGGTGCACTTCAAGTTGCTGAAGATCGTCGGGGAGGATTCGTATGACAGCCAGGCAGAGTTCTCGTACAAGGGGCCTGATGTGCGCGGGGCGCTGCGCCAGCTTGAAGCTGATTTGCGGGCCGCACTTCGGGACGGGCGGCATGTGTTTGTTTCGGAGCCACCAAAGAGGAGGAATAGTTTCTGATGTATTGGAAAGGGGTTTGGGATCGATGATTGGGTCCTACTTCGGGAATATTATTGAACGTAGAGCACGATATTATGATAATGGCCCGAAGACTTTTGGCATGTTTAATTGAATCTACAAGATTGATGCGATAGTATTGCCCTCTATGCCGCGGTAGTGTCTCTCAATGGCGGAACTTGTTTGGCAGACCCTGCCGATCCATGTGCTTGCGAAGTTGAGCGTGAATAGTCCCGAAACTCAGTTGTCAAGACAAGGTGGACTGGTTAGTTGATTGCCTTTAGGCTCGGACTTGCAGGTAGCCTGGCATTCTGCGCCTAGCGTTCCTGGGCCTTTTCCTTTAATGCTCTTCCCTAGTAACTCTGTTCCGGGATCACACAGTCGGTATGGCCGTGCAGAATGCTTTGGTGGCACCCAACGATAAACTCGTTAAGACTCTAGCTTTACTTTTTAGTGAAGTATCTACTAGTAAATAGCTGGAGAAGTTGAGTCTAGACAATTTGCAGTTTGACAAATCCGTAGAATTCCGTCGATTTGGAACTACACACCACTGCTGATTAGCATTGGGTAATTATACACTTCATGCTTGCTGTGTCTAGATGGGGTCCAAGGAGGTGACCTGTGGCGCTGCGAGACTACCCTAGGGTAAGAAACTCACTTCCGAGACACTTTTTAAGACATCTCGGTGCTAGGGCTTCGCCAGCAGCATAAGAAGGTGGCGTCCCAGACGCCAAGGCAGACACGGCAACGATGAGGCTGACCTTCTGCCCCAATGCTCTGCGTGGCTAGCACCACCAACTCGGGGGATTTAAACTCCCAGCCCTCCCGTCAACTCTTTGCATTTATCTTCCTAAAACCCTAGACTCCTCCTCCGAATAGTCCCCACATCCACTTGGAATACCTTGCATTGAATTGCGATAGCTAATCTCCCTTCTGGACACCATGTCCGGCGGTTTGTTAGAAATCCCAGCCTTCGTCATCGGAGTCGCAGGCGTTTTCACTTCCTGTATCGACGCTTTCCGATATTTTGAGCTCTACCAGAATGCAACCAGGGACATCGAAGTCGTACTGCTGAAGCTCGACATCGAAAAGACACGGCTCTTGATTTGGGGGGAGAATGTTGGCATTCTCTCTGCCAGTCATCGCAACTCGCAGTTACTTGACAAGCGCGTAGCAGAACTCATCAAGAAGATCCTCGGTCAGATTCAGGAGCTCCTGACCGACTCGGACAAACTACGGACCTCATATGGAGTGCGCACCCTGGACTCACCGCTATCTCGAGCGGTCGATTATATCAGCGCGAAGAGCCTAGCCAAATTCAAGCCCTCAGCCACCCGATTTGTGACTCGGAATGCGACAAGGCTGGAGGGATTTTCCCGAGGGAGCCCGGCTGCGAGGACCAAATGGGCTATTCACGAGCGGGGAAAGTTCCAAGAACTCGTCATCGACCTGAGTCACTTCGTGGATCGCCTCTTTGAGTTGATCAACATCGGTCGGGAGGTACTGGACAGGGTAATAATCGAAGACATCGAATCCATTATTGACGTCACCCGCTTGGCCATCGTCGAAGAGGCCACTGAGAACTATCCAGTGTACTTCGAGGCTGCGAGGTCTGCTAAAGCTTCGACTGAGGCCGGGACCCTCGATCGCAGGACAGTTGCGGAGCATATACGGGATGTAGAGAACATCCCGGCAGTAGACCCAGAAACAACGGCAGGGGATCCTGACGCATCAGAATCGGGTACGGCCACCTTTTATTGCCTTATATTGATTATGTCTCGAAAGGAATCTTCCTCCTCCTGCTGGGTTATTATACTAATTGTGAGATAGATTCTCATCTGTCGGAAATAGAATCTCGCGCAAAGTTTTTCGCCTTGACCAGCCCCTGTCGCAGGCAAACGACTAATCAGCCATGTGATGTCCGTTTGCTTGGGTCCCAGGTCGCGGACATGGAAGTTACCTATGGGATTCTAACGCCTCAATGGGATGTATCCAGTCGTGGTGGAACTCGCCGCAGCGGAACTCGCCGCGGCAACACGCTGGGAGACCTTATCTATCGCGCAATCAACGTCAGCAAAGCGATTCGGGACGAAGTTGAATCCGGCATACTATACGATCTGTTGAAATTGGGGTCGGAATATTCCGATCAAGCAGCTACCCCCGAACAAGAAGCGTTTATCCAGGCCAGGCTCCCCCTAATAAATCTTTACGTGTATTGCTCCCCGTGCGTGTGCCTCATTCACACGGCCATCTCCGTCTGCAGCAGGCTACAGTCACCATATGTTACGGTCCAGCTCCGACCAGACAGCCGGTTGGTATCTAGCTGCTGCTCCGCTGTTGACCGAACTTTAGGCATGAGAAGCCTCGTCGAATGGGTTAGGGAATGGGAAGCCAGTACGACGCCCCACGCCTCTAGCACCCTAGCCACATATCTGGACATAGTCTGGCTTGACCAGCGGCTGGATTGCCTCGACTACGAAATACCTTACGACTTTAAAGAGTCTATCGACTCTAGCCTGCGGTTTCTTATTCTTGGCGAGGCTGATTACCTTTCACACATTGTCCAAAAGGCGCCTGGACGGATACCCAGAGCAACAGATATATGGCACTTCAAGCCCGACTACCTCAATGTGCATCGTACCTTTTTTGGTCGCTTCATCGAGCATGGACCAGTGGCAGAACCCCATGGAAAATCGAGAGTACAATCAAGCAACCCCTTGACTCCGACGATGCCGCCATATCTTGCAACACCCCTACCACAAACCTCAGGACTGAGGAGACCAGCAAGCCCGTCTTCGACAGCCTCGGCTAGCAGGCGACGGAGATACGATCTCGGGGGCCCAGGTGAAGGTAATGAACCGGAAGGCGAAGAAGGTGCAAGAAGCGAGCCCGAGGAAATGGATATCTAGGGTTGCGAATGACGCATTCTGCTTCAGCAGCATTTTGCCGACTGAAAATAACAGGGCATTATTCGGAGCTGTCAAATCCTTTCTCAAATGCAGCGATGGCTCGCACTCTAGTCAACTGGTGCTTGTTGTGCGGTGTCGTGGCATTCGTTCCAATCGCCCTCGTCACCCAAACAGGTCTCCTGGGTGCCGGCGTGTTGGTTCATAGCAAGTGGGCGGTACTACCTTTACGCGCGCGTGCAGACTTGGATTTCAAACTGTGCGCCCAGCCACGCTTAGTTCTAAATGAACTATGAATTGACTTTTGCACATCGCGCCCGGCGGACACTCGTTTCACCCGTACTAGTAGTTCAACAAGGGAATACCTTTATAAACTTGGTTTTGCCTTCTTGTTGGCATTGAAATCTCAAATTGACTGTGATTTAATGTCTAGCCGATGGCTACAATCTCCGGTGTGCGGGCGCTTTCATGACTATGCCGTCTCTCTTTGTACGTCCACCGCTTTCAGATTGGCGTGGTATCTGAGCCGTAGAATTGCCTGATCCTCTTCCTACAATACCTCGTTGAGAACTTTGATGCAATTGAATACGATACTCTGAATTGGTCTGTGAGATTCGCCAGCGTGTTGCCGTCAACATCTAATTAACTTTATCCTCTCATCAGCACGTTCATCTGACACAGCAACTATGAAAACGCGGTCGGCTAAAGCAGCGGAGAGACAACGCATCTTCTCAGTCGATTCCCAAGGCACGGAACCCGGTCCAATGTCGGAGACGAATGGGAGTCGAAAGCGGAGAGGATCCGATACTGATAGAATTGCGAAACTTGAAGCTCGGATGAGACGGAAGCAGATGCGAAGAGACCGACGAGATCCGGACAATCTTGAAGAGGAACGAGCGAAGCCCACCAAGGCTGACTATAACCACGTGCGCAAGGCACTCATACTTGCTCGGGAGGAGGTAGCCAGGAAGGATACCGCATTGCAGGTCAAAGACACAGCCTGCCAGGAGCTGACATGGGAGATAGAGGAGCGAGACCGGGTGATCACAGATAAAGAGTACCTACTTCTGAAGTGTAGCGAGGTCCATGACAAAATACGAGAGGTACAGGACGCAGGCCACGCACTGAAACCGATGCACCACGGACTGGGAGCTAGCGACGACTATTCTGAAACTGTGCACCCAAATGAGACAGACGAGCCATACTCAGAGCCTACAGAAACAATAAGGAATATGCTGGCTGCATTGAGGACCTCGATCAGTGAGTTCGCGAAACGGTACTTTAGTGGAAAGCTTCAGATACCTTCAATGGCCCAGCTTGGAGCCGGTTGGGCCCAGCAGTACATGCAAGCCACAACACCGGGATCGGAGACGTACATGGATTACCTCTACTCACGGAATAGGTGCCCATTGGTAATCGAGGCATTTATTTGGAGGTTTCTCTGCGGGATGGTATTCGACAACATCCCCTGGGGTGGCAACGAGGACATTCGTCGCCACGTCAGCGGATTGCAAGAACTGTTGGCTCGGTGTAAGTCGGGCCCAAAGCCATAAGCAGTTTGGCTAATATACTGAGCGCTTTGGGTACAGTTCATAATTCTGCGCAGTCGAAGCCCGAACAGATCAAGGCATATCAGCAGTGGAGGAAGCAGACGACCGAAATGATACTGCAGATCCACCATGCCAACACCGCCCCTGCAGACCTTCACCTGAGTCAATTGGAAAGTTCCTTCGCAACGGCAATCAGTGATGTCATCGTTCTGTTCATGAGGTCAAATCCCGCCGGGCACAAGGACGAACTGAACAAGATCATCCACGAAGCCGTCGCACTCGACATGGAAATGAGCAGGCAGCTGCCACGCTACACCTTGCGGCTCAGCAATAAGCGGACTGGAAAGCCGTTCCACTTTCGCCCAGGCCAAGACGATGTCATGAAGCTGCACTCGGACGAGAGGGCCATCGACAAGTTCACTAGTACAACAGCTAAGAGGGCAAGGGTGTATTTGGTGGTGGCGCCGGGTCTGACGCAGCGGGGCCAGGACAACAGCCCGTCAACGTCGTTCGAAGTGGAGTATTGGGCTGTACCGATGGAGGTCACTTGTGTGAAGCCTAAAAGGCAGAAGAACTTTGGTTCAACTGATGATGATTCCGAAGGGACCGTGGAGTAGCAGCACCGAAACCAAAACCACCTCAACTTGGGCGTTCGTGTTGGTGTATGCCCTTCGTCATGCGTAACGTAACGTGGAGTTTATCTTAGTAGTAATTGTAAATTTAGATCGAATCGGCTTTCACTTTTACCACCTCCGCAAGCCTGGTTGGGGATAGTCACTAAAGCGTGGTTCACACCGAACACAATGTCGACTGTGCTTACAAGAGCATTGGTGGTCAACCGGCTTAGTCGATAAATTTGAAGAATACGGACAGTCCAGACTTTTACCAGCTCTATACCAAGTTTACGCAGAATCTCCTGTTTTCCACAATTGGAGGATTCATCTGGGTCGCGCTACGTCCTCTGTTGTGCTCAAGTGCTACTAACACCGATTGGGGCAGATAAGGCACAAGTGCTTACCTACTGGGTAGGTAGGCATGTAGGTACATAATGCCCAGGCATATGGTTCAGCCATGGATCGTCGCATTTCTAGCACCGCATGAGCCCCTCATCCTTTTGAGGCAGTTCAAAGAACTATTCCTACGAGAAGTAAAAGCAATAAGAAGCCTCAAACACGGGCAATCACTCCCGCATTGTCAGAATTACCACAGACAGATTTCGACATGGCAGGTGCCAACAATGCAAAGCCTCAATACGATGACTTCGCGACGTCCTACGACCTCGTCTGGACGGTCCCCGCCGTAGCCCCCCTCCTCCCGCTTCTGAAGTCCACCATCGGCTCTCTCGGCTCTCTGGACGGCGCGTCGGTCCTAGACCTGGCCACTGGTACAGGAATCGGCCTGCGTCTCGTGCGCGCTGCAGGTGCATCCAAGCTGGTTGGCGTCGACATCTCGCCACAGATGCTCGAGATAGCCAAGGCCACCACCCCGGGTGCCGAGTTCCACACGGCGGACTGCAGCAAGCCCCTGGACCAGCTGGGTCTGGAGCCGGGCAGCTTCGAGGTCGTGCTTGGCGTCTGGCTATTGAACCAGTGCCCGTCGGTAGCTGAGCTGAGCGGAATGTGGACGAACATTGCGACCTATCTGAAGCCCGGAGGAAAATTCGTGGGTATTATTGAGAACCACGACATCGTGCACCCGGTTGGGGTGCAGAGCTTCAAGTACGGCGCTAAGGAGACCAAGGTCACGGAACTTGAGACAGGTCAGGGTTGGAGTGTGCACATCGAGTTTCGGACGCAACCAAAAATTGAGATAGATGGATTCAGACTCAAGAAGGAGATCCTCGAGGCTGTGGCCAAGAATGCTGGGATGGGTGACATTACTTACCACGCACCGGGGATGGAGCATGTGCGAGGGACTGTAGATCATGGAGATACAGAGAATGAGGTGACGGACTGGTGGGATGAGTTGCTGGAGCAGCCTCCGAACTTTGTCATTGTCTCACAGAAACTTTGAGACAATGTCACACGTCCCCTTGAAATTGTAATGAGGATTGACTAGGTCAAATCAGTGGAAAAGCTATGCAACTGCCAGACATATCTCATATGATTTCATCGAATTTGTCTTTTAGCACCGGGCCTGCCCGCGCAAGCTTAGAAGGTGAGCCTCACATATTTCCCCGTTCAAGTCTGTTGCTGGAGGCCAAATGCAGCTCCACTCCCACTACACGGCGGCAGCGGGGGTTTATCAGTACCTCCCAACACATTGACCTTCGTACTACAAGCAAGCCCGTCAGCCTGTGCGATAGCAAGTCAGGACTCTGTTCGGATCGCGTAGGAAGAAAATCTCTGCCCACAGAATCTCATTTGGAAGAAAGTATCAGATGGTTCAGAGTCCTGCCACTTGGTAGTCCATGAGAGGCTCTCCCAGTCGCAGAGAGCAAACAACGCCAAGAGGTCCTCATGATCACAGAAGAATCGGAACTTTGAGGCACCTTTCTCAAAGGCTTTGCTCCATTTTGACAACCATTTTGAAATCAAGATCTTGCCGATTATTTCAAATTTCCCGTCCTCGCCAGGCCTCGCCAGGAAGGCAACTTTACTGTCATAGGAGTAGGTCGGGCTCATTAACCAATCGTAAGAATTAGACATCAGTAGCCAATCACCGTGCTGTGTTTCCGGAGGAAGGTGTATATTCCCAGAAGAAAAGGAAAACTTGTCGCCTTGCAGGCACTGTGTCAGCCCCGGGGGTTCAAGTTTTGAACCGTATCTCCGGAACCATTTATGTTGATTTCGAAAAACCCACTTATTCTGTTGACAGAGTACTTGGAATCCGAGGAAGGGCCAATATGATGTGCCCTTTGTTTCACCTGTTTTGTTCAGCCCTTTAAACTTCGGTTCCTGAAGATTCGTAGATGAGAGACGAGACCCCATGGCACAAACGAGCTTCTCTGATGGTTCGTCTCTCAAGTTGAGATTCAGCCCAACAGTCAGTGCAAACTCCATTAAGCGAGAGATGTCACAATTGTCAGCGAAGAGTTCCGCGGCAGCCTTTTTTAGAACCTCTACCGCGAGATCCATCCTGTCTTTCGTATAATCTGGCTGGAAGTGTTCGGCCCCGACCAGTGTAGTTATTGATAGAATCCCGTAAACCCTGTCCCTGGGATCCTCGCACAGAAGTGCTGAGACTTCTGTCATGGCTCTTAGAAACGGGATCAGAGACAGCTCATTTGCACCAGCTTGAAGCAGCGGCATGGCATCCCTGATAGTTGGGCGCATCCTGATCCTCATAAGGAGCTTCATGAACAGCAAATAGTGGGTACGATGGCCCATCCAGGAGCGAATGATGGAACCTGTCACCCAGAGCCAGGAAATTGGTACTTTCTCATTGCCGCAATAAATGCTCGTGTCCCTTCCGAGGAAAAGCTCCTGGTAGATCCAAACGCGGTGAAAATACGGGCGAGCGAGGAAGGCCGTGACCGCTTCGCACAGTCGAATGAGGTGAGATCTCGGATGCTTCCATCTCCAGGCAACCTTTGCCTTGCGGAAAGAGATCGAATTGTGCATAAAGGTTACATCCGAGCTCCCATCTGAGTATCGAGGTGCATCAGCCAGGAGGAGGCATCGGACCCTGTCCCCTTCTCCTCGCAGGAAGTCGTAGAGGAATTCGCTATCCTCGTCATGAGCCCCGACGCAGGCGAGCACTCGCGATGCTCTCTTGAAAATGTCTCCCATCATAGCCACTTGCGCGCTCTTCTCGTCGTTATCTTCCTGATTGACACATATTGAATCGATCCAAATCAAGCTGTCCTCAAGTCCGCCACCTTCGTCGTGACTCGCTTGCCTCAACGCATGTTCGCAGTTTAAGCGCACGTCCAGCTGATTTCCGTTGACGAGAATCGGGGTGAGGAAAGCCGGGTCCCCCCAGGTGTACGATATTGCACGGTACGGCGGCGCCTCAGCAATTGCAAAAGCAGTCAGCTCGCAGCGGACGGGAACAGGACCGGCCTCGCCCACGCTGACGACTTTAAGCAGTCTGATATGAGTTTTCGCATCCTGGAGAGGGTTGTGCTGGAATCTGAGTAGATCCGCTGCAATCGTCATGCCGGTGGCGCCTTGACGTGCTGCAATGTTTCCTCCGGGTATTAAGGTGAAAGGACAGTAGCGAGGTGATCTAGAGTAGGTTCTTGGCGCAAAGAGGCTCGAAAGAAAAGTTCCAACTGGGGCGGTGAATGCGAAACAAATCGGGCGAGTATAAGCACTAGAGGGGCGGTTCCGCGGGGGCCACAACCTTACGGGGCACCTATGGGAACCCACTGTGAGAAGCGTAACGGCTTAACCCGCCTGCCAACAAGGCGGTGTCGTTAAATTAAGTGCAAAGCTTTTGAGCCAACGCGAGCACGAACTACCGACCCCCTTTTCTTTATTTTTTTCACTAAGATGGAAATAAAGTCAGAGAGTAAAGAGATTAGCGGTTGTTGATGCAATGACAAGGCTGTCCATCACCATTTCTATTCTTGTAGAGCACCAGGATGTCTCTGTCGACTCGGAGAGCACACGCGACCGTTAATGCGTGGAAGCTGCCCCGGACCCCACCCAGGCTTAGCGACTGAATTAGTGGGGAATTTCCAACGCCACCCAGGTTACTAAACGCCACGATACCGCCCAGCTTATGTGCAGGCTCTTCCGATTCCACTCCTCAGCGGCATAAATTTCAGTATCGCTGCTGGTTTATCTGCTTCCTCTTCCCTTCTCCCGGAGCCTACGACCATATCAATGCTTAAGTTGATTTGTACATCGCCAGACGCCCCGGGGAAAGTCGAAGGGGAGGGATTGCTTCTGCCCAAAAGCGACTCGGATGTCGTACGGTCGCAACTTAAACATTAAAGAAATGTGGTGATCATAAATCGCGTCGCAACTATGCCGGGTTCGATTGCCTCGTGTCGGCACTGTGATGTGTGAGGGGCCCACTATCCATATTATCACCCAGATTATCATGGACACTGACCCATTTTGGCGATTTCCAGATTCTCGTCTCTTTTTCTTCAAGTCTCTAGCGTCGCTTAAACCATGCTTTTTTCCTGTCTCAGCTCCGTCAAACGGCGCCGCCAATGCTTACTTCGAGCAGCACATTGCGTCATGTCATGGTTGCTCCCTTCTTGGTATTGTTTTGTACAACCGCAATGTCTCGGATGATTAAGCACGAGACCATGGCTGTCTTCTCTTTCCGATACCTAGTCCTCGGATGGGTAGGTATAAAGTCGGACGGCCCCGGAGGAAACCTCAACTGGGCAGTTTGCTCTCCTACATCAAGTCTTGCATAGCTATTCTCGATCCGTTGTCGAAGACTTGCACCATTATCAGAACAAAACTTGACTCAAATCATCCTTAAGATGTGGTCGCTGCAGATTTCCGTCCTCGCAGTTCTAGCCACTACCGTTAGCGGCTGGAGGCGTAAGTTCCTTACATAGACCATCATTCAGTGCTTTCCCACTGACTTTGATGCAACAGTGCAGTGGTATGCCGGCATCAACATCGACTGCCAGGTCTATGACAGCTTTGATAATTTTACGGTCAGGGTCTGGGAAGGACAATGCGCTGGCGATGCAGGCGCCTGCAATCCGTCCAGTGGGACCAACTACTCTTCCAGCGCCACGACATGCCACGACGACATTTACAATAATGGAGTCGTTACATCGACCGAGGATTGTGAGCGGGAGATCGGTAGGGGCTCTGCTCTTGTGGTCAGTGGGTGTTGCCAATTCTTTAGCAGCCAGGGCTCATGCTCGGGGTCACCGTACCTGGAATTGGATGAGGGGGAGTGCGAGGATCCGATTCAAATCACCACCTTCACATGTGTGAGTCTTACAAGCCTATAATGACAATCCACGCGGATGTGGACCTTGCTGATGCTGATTTGTCCAGAGTGATGATTGTTGATGATAGCAACGCCTCTGCGCGCACTGCGTTGTAGGGCGTTTACTTGTATTAGTTTCCTGCCTCATGTAGGTCCTGCGAAGAAGGCCTTTTCATCGGTAACAAATCTTCCGACCGCCCTCTGCCTCTACAGAACGAGACAAAATCTACAAAATGTTTCTAGAGCGCGTATATGCATACTAAATTTAGCTAAAGCTATAGCAAAAAAGCAAAAGTGGACGATGCCGGAATCGAACCGGCGACCTTTCGCATGCGACTTGATCATCTTGGTGCAAAGCGAACATTATACCCCTAAACCAATCGCCCCTTGATGTATTACATAAGTTATGAACGTCCCATAATCATTGAACATGGGTATCTTCTTGCCAATCCTTCTGTCTGCTTCCCTCCGCATCTTAAGGATCAGTTCACACCACGCTATATTAACATTAGCGCTGTCAGTAATCTCTCTCATCGAAAAACCTTTGCTTGCAATAAAATAACTTGTGAAACAGATGGCGCTGGCTTTTCAGAACGATGAGTATTGGCGTGAGGCACTCATTTGCAAGCTGCTCCCCCCCCCCCTTGATTTTCCAAAATGCTGCTTGGGATCCTACAGAGTTTCTGGAAATCTCTCACCTAGCCTCAAATTGTCCGAGACACCTCTACCCTTGCGGAAAGAGTATTACAGCCGTGTCGTGGGAAATGTGGGGCATTTTCTGCGCATTTGTTTCCCATTCGAGCATGGATGGCATCAATTGTGGTAAATGAATGGCGAGCATCAGTCAAATCATCTAGGTGATGCTGCCCCTCGATCAATACCAGTGTTCTCAGGAATTTCTCCAATCAAAAAACAGCACCCTGCAATGAAGCTCTGTTGAAGATTGGCACCTGTACGGGATCAGTTCGACTTCAGGACAGACCATTCAACAGGAATCACCTGACGACGTTGTTACCTTGATTCTAGATTCCTATTCACGCCGCACAACTGCTTCGCCGTCTATTAGCCCCTGGGTTACTTATGTTAACGATTTATAGCGCCGTCGGGAAATTTGTACTCTACTTGGGGTAGGTATCCAGGCCTTTTGGAAGCAAGAGGACTTCCCGTAGGAAGATTTCCCACAGGATGTTATTCAACAAGAGGTTGTTCCACAAGACTTGGAAGTCTATCCCACAGAGGGCTGGGCAATGAGTACTGTCCGGGTGGTCCAGCCAGATACTATCCGCGTGGCGGACACAGGAGCAGAAATAGGCAATGTCCAAAGTCTTCTAGTATTTATTCTTGACCGTTTTCGTACTGCTCTGGTAAAGGTTTTGGCATATATGGCACCTGGCCGTGAGGTATCTACTATATATAGCAGGTGGCAGCCGCAGACTATCTGCTATATATAGCAGAGGGCTGCCTGACGGGCCGTGAGGGTTGTGTATATAGCAGATAGCTTACCGTCAGGTGCTATATATGCCAAAAGTTTTACCGTAGCAGCACGAAAACGGTCATGAACATGATTTTGCTTCATCTTCTCTCCCTCTTGATACTGTTGTCTGGCGAGGTAGATTACATCCTGGTGTCCTGTCGCCTTGTCATTGGTCAGTATCAGTGCCTATAATCAATACGCAAACGGTTAGACTTGTGAAACGATAAAATGATGCGTTGTACAATTGCCTGCCCAGTCACCCAGCCATTCCGTCCGGGTTTCCCCTCGCTTCCTACGTCAGCGGGTCCCCCTGATCTCAACTTGGACCTTCCCTCTCCTTGCAAAGTATTGGCATTCTGGCCAGCAGCAATATTCCTGATCGAAGTGTCTCGAAAGATCAATCGCTTCCACTTCTTAACTACTTTGATTTCATCATGGCATTCTCCTGCGCCTGCGCTGAGTTCATTCACCTCTCGATCTCCATCTTTGAGGGACGTAACGTGCAACGTGATGAGGAAAAGGATGGCTACATTATAAAGCGGCCATGCTCCCTGGACGAGAGACTAAAAGTCAGCAAATCTGCTGACAACTGCCAACTATGCGAAAGCATCTATGATGTCCTCAAAGATGGTTTCAAAGAACATTACTATCAACCTACCATAGACGATGAGTGGATCATAGATACATCCGTGAGGTATAGTTGCCTTGATGGTTACAAGAGTCATATTTCGTTAATTAAACTGAAATGCCGGAGAAAAGAGGAATGGGGAGGCGAGGGTAGAGTTCTACAGGGATCGGCACTGGACCTTCATGCATGGGCTGACCAAGGTGGGATATTGTAATGTCGCTTGACATTGTGCCTGCGAAATGTGACTGACTGGACTTGTTATTAGGAACACCAGCCTCTATGGACTTTGTTGACTGGCCACCAATCTTGCATGGAGATCACAAAGAGACTGCCGGATTCACATGGAGACTACTCAATGACTGCCTCAACCATCACCCAGAGTGCAGACTTGATGAGCCAACAAGGGAATTGGACCTACCATCTCGAGTCTTACACATAGAAGACTCGGAGGACTGCGGGAATATCTCTGTCAAGCTCGTCGAGGGTAGGAGCTTGAGCGGTAGATATTGCGCCTTGAGTCACTGTTGGGGATCCAAAGAGAAGCGACCGTTGCAGACCACACAAGCAAACATCACAGATCACCTTTCTTCCATACCTTGGAACAATATTCCGCCCCTATTCCAAGATGCTATCATACTGATAAAAGGTCTCGGTATTCGATTTCTATGGATTGATTCGTTATGCATTGTTCAAGATGACAAGCAGGACTGGCTGAACGAATCGAAGAGAATGTCAACGATTTATCAAGGGGCCACCCTTGTTATAGCGGCCATGGACTCTGAAGACTCCCACCAGAGGCTTTCCAAAGCCAAACGACCGGAAATGCTCACAGTACAAATTCCGTACTATGCGCGGGACGGGTCTATACAAGGCAGATACAATATCAGGAAATCCGCATCTGCCTTTCCCGAACTGAATGGACCTTTGCGTAAAAGAGGATGGGTACTCCAAGAGTTTTACCTCAGCCGAAGGAAGATCTTTTTCACTTCCAAATGCATTAGCTGGAAGTGTAAGCAGATTGAACGGTGTGAATGTGGATACATGCTAGACATGGGGCTATATGAAACCGTATCGTGGCTGAACTGTTTGCGGGAGTACAGTGGGAAACATTTAACATATCCCTCCGATCGCATTACAGCTCTTCTTGGGATAGTGGCCGAGATAGGAAAGTCGAGGAAAGATTCGTTCTTACCTGAACTTGGGGTATGGGAAGATCAGCTTGCCGAGCAGCTTCTGTGGAGGCCCTTAGAAATCAGGAATGAAAATCTGCCTGATTTGCCGACATGGTGCTGGGCCTCCACTGGAGGGGCGAAGTCCTGGCTAGGACTAGGAAGCACTGACCATACTCTTCATCTCCAGGAGGCCATGGTCAAGGGTTTCACACAGACTCTCGAGCTAAAGCGTTGCGAATCCCTGCATGCTTCGGGGTTGCTACTGAGAGTAAAAGTAGCATCTGTTCCGCTGCTGAGGTGTTGCCTTATGTCCCCATCGATGTGGAGCAGAGGCTGCGTTCCAATTATATCAAGAGGGTGGTCAGAGAAATATGACATCAGGAGGTTCCCCATATGCAATCAGAATCGAAGCCTTGATCCTCTTGGGTTGGCGGTGTTCGACGGTTTAGCCCATTATTCGGAATGCTTTTGCTTTATTTTGGCTTCTTCTTACATGACTTTGGGTAATGAATGGTATCAAAACAGAACCCTCACCCATCAGCTCGAGAATAGTGTTTGGAGCTAACTTGTCGCCTAGCTACCCAGTGTCCGAGAAAGGTTCCACTGGTGGTGAACAAAGCGACGAGGAAAATGGTGAAGACGGTCGTCAAGATCGGGTGCGCGGGAATACGGTGAGTGGGAGGTCCATATGATTCCGATGTACCAGGGCGCTGTGGCTAACTAGAGTAGCATGACTGCGTGACCTTTCCCAATGTCGGATGGTCAATGCAATATTGCTGGCAATCTCACTGGGCTCTGCTCCTCCAACCAGTTGATGAAACATTGTACACATTCAAGAGGGTCGGATTGGGCTGGATTTCGCCACAAGATTTGGAGGGACAAGGAGGCGAAGTGAAGCGATTCCAAATCGTTTGACGTGGTTCGTTCAAGTGCAATCTTTTATCTTTCCCTTTACAGAAAGGCGACCTCCATGAAGCAGCGGAAAGTGACTCACAATAAATGGCTTGTCTTTCACCATACTAGCAACATAGTCCATCGGACCTCGATCTCATTTGGTACTGACCGGTCTTTATCAGACCGAGGCCGTGTCCTCGGACTCTTGTGCTCCTCCTTCATCCCCTTGTACTTGGTGTCTCCGATGGGAGTGTTCAACATCCAGCAAGGGAGTATTCGGTTGCGCTTCTAATCCGTATACATCTCCAAGGCGTACGGTCCCTTCACACAGTGGTAAACGCTCAAAGTCCCAGCATTAAAAATGCATATTCGGGCACAGCTTCATCACAGAGATGAATGGCCCTGGACTGTCGGATGACCACTTTTTCCCTCTCGCAATCAAAGCGCGCTTGTGTGATTCGGGCGTACTGATCATGTTAAAATGCGAAGACCAGTACCTAAAACGCAGAAGGGTAAGTACTGGTAGTGTCACAAACGTCTCGTTGATTGGGCTTTGTAGGATAGTCGGCGTCATGATGAGAACATATTAGCTTGAGTGAGTGTGCACTATATGTTCCACATCCAAATGAATGAACGAGAAGTGTGAGGACAGCGTGCATATCGCTAAGAGTGACCTGTGATTTCGAAGGCAATTCCCTATTTGTATCGCACAAGATGCATGCCATGTGAGGTACGTTGGGTTCTTTCGGCAAGTACGCTTAGTCACACATGTATTCCCACATCACGTCTTTGTACGTGTACGCTGGAATTAAGACCGAGAGTCTCTAGCACACCGCACCTGTCACTATACTCGGAGGAGGCTATTAGACGGGCACAGCGAGGAACAGAATTAGAACCCGGTACGAAGACGTTGGAATGGGGATTGATCTTACAAGCAAAAGTCCCAGTTCTCGCTTGATGTGTCATCTTTCCACTCGTTGTCGGCCCTAACAACGAAGTCTCAGGCCACGGTGAACCATTCGGACATAATCTGAGGGTATACCGAGTCGGTTGTTTCTTCATCGAGGTGTTGCCACGCTGGGGCCAGCTCGCTTCTCATCTCCTAGTGTAGACCAGCTCGGGGGAGGAAAAACAGTGAGCCGGAGTCTTTCCCATCAATATTGAGATGGGATTATGGGACGACTGAGGACATGCTGTCCAAGAAGGACCATGTGACCATCGGTCCAACGACATTAGTGATAAGCTCGTCGCGTGCGCGGCAGAGCCTGGAGAGCCGGACTTGGTCCTGTTCCTGCCTATCCTCCTCAGTGGCAACGAGTTCTTGAATCGGGCACTCCATTTGGTCTGTCGGGTAAGCTTTCTCGCAAAGAAGATGACCGAATGCTGTCAACTGACTGTGGATGGTGGTGGAGAAGCCGGATAGGAAGGAAACTAACATCGAAAATACCAATCAGCCCGGCTCGCGCTTGTATTGACTGAGCTTGGCACAGGTGGCCATATGATTGGTTTCGCAAAACGTGCGCCAGGCAGCATATCATCATAACTGGGTGGAATTAGCGTTCGCGAAGGATTGGGTGTATTTTCTCGTGGTCTCATTTCTAATCGACATACGTGTGAAGTGTATGAGAAGCCTCCATATCGTGATGAGTGCCCAAAGATTTGAAATTATAATATCGTCCGTTGAATGAATGGACTTCAGGACCTCCACATTGGTCTCGCTGATCAAGACACGGTACCTTCATGGATGAAGACGTTGCATAAAGCTCGCATTACACGTCCACAATTCACTGGGTTCTCTTTGTCTCAGGATCTGGCTGCGTCTCAATCAAGGACCACAAGTTGTGATCCTGCCACGCAGCCACCGTCCGCTCACACAAGATATCGACAGACTCCTTAGGCTGCAGCCCGTATGGACAGATGAGCCAGATGCAATTCGCAATATAGGACCTCTTAAACTCAACTAGTACCTCCTCGTCATCCACTTCAAAGCGAGGCCCGCCAAATTTGTGCAACACATCAAGATAATGGGCCAGGATGCGCATCTCACTCTGACGGCGATCCTCAACACCAAGAGCACTACCCATGAAGTATGACACGTCGTGGAAGCAGCTGCCAATGTGTATAGCTGACCAGTCGAGCCAGCGAGGTCCACCATCAGCCGTCAGATAAGTGTTCGAAACGTGCGTGTCACCGTGCAAAATTGTACGGAACCTTGGGTTGCGTGTGGCGAAATACTTGTCGTGTATCCGGTTGAACCGCTCGCCGTCCTTGAGCTCTTCCGGGATGGTCGCGCGGCGAGGGTCCTGGGTGATCGTGGACCAGTTTTTGCAGAGGAACTGCATGGAGGAGTCGTATACGCTGGTAGCATCTGAGAACCATGAGCATCTTCCCGTCTCGGACCAAGCTAGTCACCATGCATGTAAAGCAGTCACTTACATGGGTGGTCTTCCAACCTTGCGCCCCAGTACTGTGCATGCAGGCCTGCCAATTGCTCGACGCCCTTCATCACTTCGTCAACCGACCAAGTGTCTTTCGCGTCCCTGAAGGTGCACCCCTCGGCGTTGAGATCGTTCATGATCGTAATTCCCTGACGCTCGCTCGAGTCGGCCCACCAGCACTTGGGATAGCCCACTGCCAAATGTCAGATGGCTGGTGAAATAATTTGCGGTGGCCTTTGCACTACTAACTATGCTTCACGTTGGGTGCCATCTTGGTGTAGAACTCGGCTTCACGCTGGGCAAGGGTGACTGTCCATGGCTGGGCCGCGACCATGGCAGGGTCAAAGCACCCCTTGATGCAGATCTGAGTCGGCCTCTCACTTCCTTCGTCACTTCCAGAGTACGAGATAGTGAAAAACAGCTTGGTCTCTGTTCCGTAGATGACTCTCGTTAAGTCCACCTCTTTGATCTCATGCCCCAGCTTGGAGCCGAGCCAGGCCGCTGTGACCTCTTCCGGAACGGTTGGAAGCTCTTTCTGTTCCGATGACATTGCAACTGGGTTTTCTGTGAATATACGTGATCAAAAACTTGTTGATCTGATATAGAATGGACAAAGTTCTCAAGTGGAAGAACAAGATTTCGATGTGGAACATGTTCGTCCCATTCATACGGTTCTACATGCTGACCTGCCCACCACCCGATTCTAAGTTCTCAGTCAGCATCAACGTGTTCCGGTGCCAAGTTCAAATGGTGTGAGCTAGCGCTTATAATGGCTTGGAATCCTCTCAACCATCTACAGTATATGGTAATCGGTCTCACCTGCATGGTCCCAGATATTAGCCTTCGGGTTTGTGATTGGAGGTAACTGGACCTTGGTTTCACTAGCAACACCTGGGCATCTTTGAAGTGACTGGCAGATCGGCAACACGGCGACTACTCCCCGTATACACTTACCTTCACTAGGTCTTATGCTCCCTTCCGGCGGAATTCCAGGTGAGTGACCGTTATATTGCCGTCCGAGTTGTTCGAGCAGATAAAAGAGAATACGTGCCTATTTTAGCATCCCCCGGAGAGGACGCAGAACTCCAGCTATAACTAGGAAGGAGTGGGCAACTTCGCAATTATTCAGACTGCGTATATATAACTCTGTCAATTTGGTGCATGTGTTGATATCTGAGACCAGCATACTTAGATAGTATAGTCATCACTCATCTGAACTGGTCAAGCCCTCCACTCCGGTGAATCAGATCCCAAAGGCTTCGGCATGATATCCCATCCGACCTCAACACCCTCAATTCGTGCACTGTGCTTGATGGCTTTCATAACTCCAAATCCAGTCTCCCTCGTCTCAAAGAACTCCTCCGGAACATCTTCAGGCTTCTCGTAGTCCTTGATCCCGTCGAAGCCGCTGCTGCCGGGGTACTGACCCAGGCTACGCAGGTACTTCATGACCCCAGCGAGCGAGACGTCGACCCTCCAGGCACCACCCTGTGTCGCCCGATTATACAGCGCAGCCAACACACCAGTCGCCAGGAAGTACCCACCAGCATGGTCAAGCGCCTGGCACGGCGTCGGCCGCGCGACCTCGCTCTTGCCGGCATGTTGCGCCTCCGACACATTCATACCCGAGCACGTCTGAACGAGCGAGTCGTACCCGCGCCGGCCGGCCCAGGGTCCGCGGGGTCCGAACGCCGACATGTTGGCGATGATCAGGGATGGGTTGATCTTGAGCAGTTCATCGGGCCCGAGGCCTTGCGCGGCTAGACTGCCTGGGCGGAACCCCTGTATGAAGATGTCGGCTGTGCTGATGAGCTCGAGCAAACGTGCCTTGTCATCGGGATTGTGGATGTCGAGCTGCACGGTACGTTTGCCTCGGCCGAAGTCACGGTCCATGGTGGGCAGGTCCGGTAGGTTGGGAGACGTCACCCAGATGACGTCCGCGCCATAGGCGGCGAGAGTCTTGCCGCACAGAGGAGCGGCGATGACTCGGCTCATCTCCACGACACGGAGACCCTGGAGCGGTTTGCTGTTGCCACCCGCTAGCCGCGTTGGCAGGCCCTTGGGACCTGTGGATGATATCTGGGTGACGTCGATGGGGAAGCTGCTGATCGCCTTTGACTGCGCGAGCTTGTCCCACTGGCTGTATGACCGCAAGGCGTACGTGGCAAGCTTTCCCTCGACTGTGGCTGCGAATTCCAGATCAACCGCAGACCACTCAGCGAGTTTCTCTGATAGCTGCTCCCTTGTCGATCCGATGGGGAGGTCTGCCAGCTCCAGTATGCCATTTGCGTGGTTTGGGAATGAATCATGCACGCGAACATGGCCATCCGAGGTTTTATGGAGACCTCCAATGGGACCCCATGGAGAAGGAGTGGGCTTCCCATCGAGTATGTAGAGCCTTTCTGACTTGAACTCGACGGTTGCGTGTTGCAGCGGAACGTCAACCTTGGGAAGGTTGGGGGCTCCGTTGCGCAGGGCATGGATCTGAGCGGCTGCTAGGGCGGCCAGAGCAATTGAGCTTTGGGCTAGAAGGCCAACTTTGAAGGATGACGGCAGCATTGGTTTGTTATTCACGGCAAGTGAAATGGCATCCAGTGCCTCAGTGGGCAATCCCAGTCCCTTCCAGATCTCATGCACTACATCCTGAGCTGAAGAGGACTCTCGAGACATGGAATTGGCCGCCCCATTGTGCATTGTCGACTGTTGCTTGTGTTCGGAGTGAGTGCCCTTCGCCTGTGGCTTGGCAGCGGGAACACGGATCCCCAACAGCGGCGCATGTTGCTGAGTGCCGAGGGTGTCACGCTCGCCGACGCTTCCCTGGGCCCATGGCCTCTTGATAGTACACTTCCATGCAAGTGCTGGGTCGAAGTACATATTCGTTAGGATATCGTCATCAGTGACACGGTAGAGACTCTTGATGGTCTCATTCGTGAAGATGTCAGCATCCTTGACGCGGTTGTAAACAGCTGGGTCATCGAACATGACATCGAATGTCAACTCAAACGGCCCGGAGTTCTTTGAACGGATGATGCGAGCGACCTGGTTGAGTGGAGCCTCCCCGACCGGTACAGACTTTGTGGTGAGCGGGGCCAGCTCTCCGTTCTCGATTGCTTTGTATGCGCCGTCGAAAGCGGGTGGCAATGGAACGGGCGATGTCTGTGAAGTTCCAGAACCAACATTGTGCGTATGGATAGGGAAAATGGAGAACTCTTCGCCATCGTCCAAGTCGACCAGGTGGTAAAGGCTGAATTTGAAGACCGCTCCAGCGTCCTGTTCATGGGGTGAAAGAGGGCTTGCAAAGTTGCCCGTCGTTGCAACTTGGTCAGGGTAGGCGAAATGCAGGATAGAAGCCCGCACGTTGTTAGCGATAGTGTGCGAGAGTTCTGAAGTCGGGGCGATAACCTCTCCGAGAACTGCTATCTCGTGGGGAGAGGCTTGGGCTGGCTCAAGCGGACCCATCACCCCATTCTTGCCATAGATGTGATACAACAGGCGGCATTGCTCAGTCTTGTCGAGTTCCGGGAACAGGTTCTGTGAATACTTGCGGACCCTGTCGAGAAAGTCGTCGATCTGGTTGATGAGGATCGGATCCCGGATACCGCCGATAAATATGGTACGGTGGCCAAGGTGGGTGACCCCCTCCAGCTTCACCTGATACGGGGTCTTCTCAAATTTGGCACCTGAGATGCGACAAGTCTTGGGAGTAACCTGCTCATACTTGGCGTCGTCGAGGCTCAGAACACCGCCTGGACCTGGAAGGCGGTCTGGTCTTGTCTTCTCGTATAGCGTATGTGCTGCTACTGACAAGGGAGTGCATCGTTCTGCCGGTGACAGCGGCGTCAGATCGAAGGAATCCTTCCGCATGGTGGCAATCATTGACCGGCCCTTGGGTACAGCACAAATACCACCACACTCCATGATCTTGCCCATGTGCCAAGCCACGTCGGGCAGCACTCCACGCGCGATGGAGAAGGCCGCAAAAGGCGCAGGGTCGTAAGACCTTCCACCAATGATGATATCTGGATCATCCTTCAGGGCCTCAAGGTATCTAAGCAAGAACGTTAGTCATTCATTCACGAACTGAAGCCAGAAGAGAGAGAAGAGAACGCGTCTTCACTTACGGTTCTGCGCCCATTTGAGCAACAACATCCACAGCTCCGTCAACCACACTCGCCTCCAACGGCTCCACTGGCCCGCACGGCCCAACCCGATTCTGTGATAATCGTGACTTGATCCATTCACGATCCATGCCGGCCTGGATCGTGGCCAACTTGAAGGAGTAGCCGTTGCGCTCAGAGATCTCTTTCACCAAGTCTAGCATCTCGGCAACATGCTTGTTGCTCCCGTCACCACCGGCGGAGCCAATGAGGACCCGCACTTTGTGGTGGAAGCAAGCCGCGAGGATCGGTTCCAGGTCTCGCACGTATGAGCCGCGGCCACAGGTCATCTTGCCCATGCCAAGCTTATACGGGCCGCCATCTGTGGACCCGCTGTCGACAATAATAGCAGCCGGCTTGTATTTGGTTATGCCATACCAGAAGTGATTTGAGTCGTAGCCATAGCCAAGCATAGCATTTGGCGTGAGGATGGTGAACTCCTCGACATTGTCGGGAGCTGTCGCCATTTTTGCTGTCGAATCTGAACGTGGGTGAGCTCCCTCCGGTGGGATCGATGCGATGGTACAATTCAATGGACAAGATCTGGCTTACTCATGGCCAGTGTGGGCAAGCTTGGAAGGTGATTCTGATGTAGATCATCTGGATGAATATGCAGGTCCGTTTCTCTCTAACGCTTCAGTCTCTTGCTTATTTGACCGCTTTTAATGTTGGCTGATACGAGTGCGTACGTGTGCTCCTCGTCGTGAAAGTGTGTAGTCGTCCTTGCGTCCCGCCTCCGAGGTTGCTTTGATGGCCTAGGCCGGCCTCGGTCCCTGGTGCATGGGAGGCGTCGGGAAGTAATCCCGGCGGTTGCAATGTGTGTCGGTATCTTTTCCGGGCACCCGCCTGACCCTGCCAAGCCTCGGCATCTCATATCATGGATTCGCTAATGTCCTTCGACCTCTTGGTGCCCTTCACGAATTGGACAATGGTCAGTGGGGTCTTTTGAACCGCATTTTCAGCACAATGCATGCTGTCCGTGGTAGTCGTTTCATGCCCGCAAGACCATGCGACCGGCGACATTACTTGACATTGGCAGGCCACGCACATTTTGACGTATTCGATGATTGCCGAGAAAATTATTCGAAGCATTTTGAAAACTGATGCTTAGGTTATTTAAACTCCGAGTCCTTCATCCAGTATTTGGCACTCGTAATGGGTCAATATGTTCGAGTGTGGTGGATTAGATGCGTTTCAGCAGTCACAGCTATTAGATAGCCCGACCTCTTGTGCTCCCCATCTTGAGAACTCCAGTAAATCAACAACATCTCATTACATGTATCAGGTTGGGTGAGTGGATGGAATTCATGTGGACAGTGGCAGTCTTAATCTTCACAGCGTCAACCATTCATCGATGCGAACAGGCCTGCAAGGTGACAACGGCCCCTGTCTGGAAGTGAGTTCGAGGCGCCGTACCAGCTTGCGTAGCGTATATCTCGAAAACCAATTCGTAATTAATTTTGCCAACCATTACTTTAGCTGAGAACTCCCTTACGCCCAACAACCTTCCGTGTCCGTCTTCGGGGGTTCACCCACAGCTCACTACTATCTGATTCAGTCGTCTATGGCCCGTTTGGGGTGACGAAGTTCCGAACCCCCCTCAGTAGCGCCGGCATCCATACCGAGAAGCCTCGCGACTCCAACATTAGCCTGGGGAAGAGCCAAGAGATTTCCCCATGGGGTTCCAACCCAGCCATCCGGATCAGAGCTCAAGGCAAGCGTTGCAACGACACTACTTTTCGCATAAAAGTCCCAAGGACGTAGGCTCGCTTCCAGAGCCATCCAGTACGACCTTCCAATCTTCAATAGACGCACTACTTACCTACTTGCAATGGCAGCCCCCCACCAAGACGAAGAGTCCAAGCAGTCTCGAGAGACTACCCACCTTGAGGACAGTAGCGCCGAGCATGTTTATCACGCGAATGACAATGATCTTGGTGACGATCCAAAGCGTGAAGCCGAGGAATCAGCAATGTCGTACACCAAGGAGGAAGAAGGCGAGGCTCTGACAAAGCTCGACTGGAACCTCATCCCTCTGTGAGTCTAGCTCTGATTTTGGCCCGAAGCGTGTTGAACTCTCCAAATTGGACGGCTTGTTCAAATCTCTAACAAGACCCATTCAGCCTTGGCGTCCTGTATCTCGTCTCGTACATTGATCGGGGCAACGTGGGGAATGCCTACACAGCGGGTATGGGTAAAGAATGGGGAATCACTTCCGAGGACTATTCTTGGATTGTCACTATTCTCTATATTGGGTATATCCTGTTCCATTGGGTAAGCTATCTTGAACAGCAGGTAAAACCGAAGCAAAGAGGCGATCCACTAAAGCTGCTCTAGTTGATTCTTGTCTGGACATTTGTTCCATTGCCTCTCTGGACCGCCTTGATGGCTCTGGGATGGGGTTCAATGAGTATGCTACAGGCAGCCACTACGAACTTTGCTGGGATTATGGCCCTACGGTTTCTTGTTGGAGCATTCGAGGCTGGATTTGTGCCGGCTGTTGCACTTTACATGACGTTCTTCTACCACCGGTCCGAGATGGGCCTCCGATATGGCCTCTTCATCTCGTTCTCCCCGCTTGCCAGTTGCTTTGCTTCCGCACTCGCATATGGCCTTGTTCATGTCAAGTCTTCTATTCACAACTGGAAACTCCTCTTCCTTGTCGGTGAGTAGTCTACATGATCCCGGAGAAGCCGTCTTTTGAAGGGCAATTTTCTGACAAATATTTTCTTATCAACTAGAGGGCGCTCCGACCATTTTCCTCGCGGTCGTTGCCTACTTCTTCCTGCCTCCCTCACCATCCGAATGCCGCTTTCTCACTCCACGACAAAACGAGATCATCAGTCAGCGTGCCTTCAAAGGCCGAGGCGAGAAAAGAGATGGAAAACTCAACTTCAAACAAGCCTTTGCAGCTTTTGGAGACTACAAAAACTACCTACAGGCGATGATCATCTTCTGCCTGAACACTGCCTTTGGCTCTCTACCTGCCTATCTTCCCACCATCCTGCAAGCTATGGGCTACACGTCTCTGCACGCCCAGGGCTTCTCCGCATGTCCATACCTGACCGCCTACGTGGTCTGCGTGACGGCAAGCTTCATCTCAGACCGCTTCAGGACGCGCGGGATATTCATCGTCTTCTTCTGCTGCGCTGGCGCCGCCGGCTACGTCATCCTGGCCACCGTCCACGCCACGGGCGTCCGCTACTTCGCGACCTTCCTCGTCTGCGCAGGTGTCTTCCCGGCGGTGGCTCTCACCTTCACGTGGGTGACCGACAACCAGGGCTCGGCCTCCAAGCGCGGTGCCGGCCTCGCTATATTCGGCATGGTCGGGCAGTGTGGGCCGATCCTGGGGGCGCGCTTGTTCCCCAAGACGGACCAGCCCTGGTATTCCAAGGGCATGTGGATTTGCGCAGGAATTCTGTTCGCTGCTGCTGTCCTGACATCTGTCCTCAGCCTGTCTTTGAGGTACCAGAACCGGAAGCGTGATGAAAAGTTTGGAAAGAGTGATTTGGACTACGTCCCTCCTGAGGTGTCAGACAAGGGTGACGATCATCCTTTGTACCGCTACGTGCTTTGATCTCAAGGATGTCATGTGCGAGCATTGTATGAAGCCTGTGCTTGATTTGGGGTGTATTAGTCAACTAACAATACGAGTGGTGTCGTTCTATGAAGCTTCTGCGATTGATAATTTGCATTGGTAAATCTCAGACTTTCAATGAGGCATGAGTCTTGACTTCCCCTGCGAAGATTCTACCTCGGTTCATGTTGAGAACCCTCAGAGAGACGAGTAGGAAAGTGTCACAGCTGCTCATAAGGCTGCGGCTTGGCGTCCTTCGCCAGGTCAACTGGTCACAACGCGCTGGGACCCAACTGGGACATGGAGATACTAGCGTGTCATTGCTGCGGGCTGGGGGCGAGGTCTAATCTCTAGTGCGGTTTGCGGGTGCTGCTATTTGTCGGATTTTGGCAGTTGGCTGCAGTTGCATCCTTCGATGTCATCGTCGAAAACTCTCACACTTTGGTTGGGACTACAGACAGAACGATTGACCAGAACGAAGGATTGAGACTATTGCTCGGACCTTCCGGTTGGTACAGTGCTCCTTGAGTTGGCAGTACTATAGGGAGACATTTCCAGCATTGGCCGTTTTTAGTTTGATTTTTTAGTGCTGGCTTTCGCCTCACATGTGCAGCAAACCGGACATAACATATTGCACTCAAATCCCCCTCCTCAAGCTGCTGTTCGCACTCCATAGTGATTTCCGTCTCCCAGAACTACCCGTAAATTCTTCATACTCAATACAATGTTGCCAATCCCTCGAGAAATAGTGCGCTCTCGTACTGAGGAACGAGTGGCTGGCGCTCAGGAAGCAGCTCGAACCGGTGATGCTGAACAGCTGCATACTCACATGGCCGGCCTCACGATGATCAATAAATGTGGAATCTTGCCCGCTCTCGACCTGACCATCGACCAGGAGAGGAACACTCTCCTCCATCTCGTCGTCGACTATGGCCAGATTCCCTGTATGTATTGGATCAATCGATTGTTTGCCAAATCACCTGGCCGCTATAGTACAACCAAGCAGCAGTTCGTCATCCAACCCAACAACGACGGTGATACTGCCCTCCACGTGGCCGCTCGCCACGAAAACCCAGATATCCTTCGCGCTGTGTATCGGCTTTTCTGCTCCGGATGGCTACCCGGGGAGGACAGCCAGGGTATGGAAGCAGCGGAGGATGCCACAAATATGTTTCACGAAGAGGACTTTGGGCCACGTCTTATATTCCTCAAGACCAAGAACGCCGCCGGGCGCGACGCAGCTGCTGAGGCACGCGCGTTTGGGAGGGAGGCCAATGCGAGGTGGTGCGAGGACGTCGTCGCCCGCCTTGACCCGGAGGCAAAGCACCAGTCTCCCGAGGAGCTGAAGAGGTTGTCTCAATACCTGGGTATATAAATGTGCTGCTTAGAATCGTCACATAATAAGGCTGCACGTACCGCGGGAACAGGGATCTGTATCTTCGAATAAAATGCACACCGCACATTGGCTATTTTCATGGACTTGGTCATCAACCATCTAGCATCCTTGCAATATTCTTTCCCGGCGTCGTGGTACCGGCCGACTCGGACGTCGACTGCGAAATGTGGGGAGGAATCCATGTGAGATCCCGGTAAATACCCCGCAGAGCCTCCCACCATACCTAGGTATTGGGATATAGATGCCGAAGGCCTGTCTGATCCCGCTGCGAATTTTCGAAAAGTAATTCCGGCGACACTGGCACGCCTGTTCCACCACATGACTTCATTTGTACCACGTGTGTCGACCATACTCTGCGGTGCCCGGCTTCCTCGCAGATACATCCCTTCTCAAAAATACCAACTGCCGAAGACCAGACGCTTCGGAAAGATCGCGAATCCCGGCCCTTTCACCCGGATGAGCACCTCGGCAATGGAGCCCGATGGCGACGGTGCCGCCTCTCCGGTTTCTTCAACCGGTCCAAGATCACCCATGCCTTCGACCTCGGTTATAGGACTAGTAGCAGGGTCGAGGTCGACGCCGAGTGCAACATCACGGCCAGGCCGCGGCCGGGGCCTTGCCCAAGGACGGGCTACGGGCTCGGCATCCTCGTCCGCTCGAAAGGCACGACGATACGGATTTGCCTGCTTGAGCTGCAAATCTCGGAAGGTCAAGTGTGATGGGAATCGACCGGTGTGCACCGGCTGCCGACGGTCCGGCGAGGACTGTCATTGGCCCACACAGATATCAGCAGAGGCAAGGCTGCGAGAAGCCAACGCTCGCATTCGGCATCTGGAGGCATCCATGAGGAACCCGGACCGCCGAAATGAGCAAGCTGCTTCCGGATCTCCTGCCACGGGAGCGCAGCATGGTCCGGAGCCCGTGTATACCCCCCGTACGAACGCTACCTCAGCCCGAAGCCATCGCCAGTCAAACGACGGGAATCGGCCCGCCGCCGGTGCTAGTGCCGACTCCGAAGGATCCATCTGGTTTCAGGTCGGCCTCGGTGAGGACGGCACTGTCATCTATAACGGCCCGACCAGTCGCTTTCATGCCGGGTCGCTCGAGGAGAATATCGTCGCGCCTCCCAGTCAGGGGGACGACCCGAGAAGGTCGCACTTGGACATATTGCAGTCACAATACGCGCTGATGGATTCTGTCTGGCTCCCCCTAATTGCCGCAAAACCAGTCATGAACGGAACCGGTGTAGAGACAACCGTGGGTATGGCCCTACTGGACATGTACTGGTCATGGTTGCACCCACTCCACTGTTGTGTCTATCGGCCGATTCTCATGATGGACCTGGCTTTGGGTGGCCCGTACTGCTCCGATTTCTTGCTGCTGTGTATATTCGCCCTGACTGCAAGGCACTTACCAGAGCAAAGTGGCAGTCTTCAAAACGTCGGAAAGGGCGAGCAGTACCTCGCTCGGGCTCGACAGCTTTTGCTGGAAGAAATGGCAGCTACGAGGCCTGCTATACCAACAATTCAAGGCTTGTTGATCCTTGGTGGCCGTCAATGTGCCATGGGAAGAAGCTCTGAGGGGTGGCTCTACACGGGCATGGCTATCCGGATGATGAAAGACGTTGGTCTTCATCTGGATATCGCCAAGCTCTCTGGCTTGGAGAAATGGACGCCTGCAGAAGTCGAAACTCGCAAGAGACTTTACAACTCTGCCTACATATGGGACAAAACGTTGAGTCTAGCACTAGGTCGGCCCCCTTCCTTGACAAGACGGCCGTATCCAGCGCACGAGATACTAGACAAAGTAGATGACCAACGGTTATGGAAGCCCGTTCATGCTTTTGAGGTCTCTGCTGACGGCTTCGCCGAGCTACCTGCTTGGACAACCTCAACCTTCTGTGCTTTCTGCCAACTCCACAAGGTCACAACGGACATGATGCTACTCTTCTCTGCTGTACCCCAGCCTGAGGGTTTCGCTTCACAGATTGAAGATCTAGACGAGAGGATTTGTCAGTGGTATGAAACTCTTCCAGGTCCATTAAAGATGGAGGACCTTGCCGGCTTGGAGCAGAGCCCCCCACCACACATTGTCTCACTCAAGTAAGTCCACAATGCCACCGTGTGACAATTTCAGACTCAAAACTGACCGTGGAAAGCCTCCTATACCACGCCCTGCATATCCTCTTGAGGAGACCATATCTGAGCTCGCCCAGCAGAGACCCTGAGGATCGCAACATTAAGTCTTGCATTGAGCACTCCAAGAAGGTTCACGCCATACATTCATTATACTCACGGACATTTCCTCACCGCCTGATGACCTATCAGGTTAGCTATTGCATATATACAGCTGCCACCGTCGAATCCGAGGAGTTGAAGCGGGCATCGACTCAGCAAGAGAGAGAAGACGCGGCAGCGCGGCTAGCAGCAGCTTTCCAGATCCTCCAGAAAGAAGCATCCCATACCCCGGGAAGCGGGCGGAGCCTTGACACCATCCGTAGACTGTTGAGCACTGGACCGCCGCGAGCTGCGAACATTGGACCGCATTCTGACCAAGAGCAACTCTCTGCCTTGGTCCAAAACAGCCACGCAACTCAGACATCTCGAAACCAAATGGCAGGAATTGATCCAAGAAATGGCACTAACGGTTCAGAACAAATGGTAGGTGATGGACATCATCCACTACTATCGACAAGCCAACCTACCTCTTACGACAATAGTAACCACGGGAACAACCACCCACGGATGGCATCAGGCATGAATCCGCCGGTGTACGAAACTTCATTCCTCCCTATGGACGTTGGAGGCTGGGATGACGACTTCAGTCTTGTTGGGACGGATACAGGAGCTGGATTCCATCCCGATGCCTTCCCCTGGGGTGTAGGAGGTCCGGCTTTACGTAACCCGGGCCCCTCCTCCTTTCCAAGCAACGGAATAGTGTGGCCGCCGTTGGCACAATCTGAAGGTTTGCAATAGAGCGACTTGCTTTACATCCACCAAAAAGTAGAGTGCTTACTCACGACGATGCAAAATCCCGGGGCGGTATGGCAATCACATTGGTCCCGCTCCGCCCAAACTCTGCGCACAATCCGCCATTCAGGGGTGACTGCTCGGGATCCAAAGCCGAGCCACCGCTTGGTCTCATTAACGCCAAGCACCCAGGGACAGCAACAGCGATGGTTTAGCAAGGAGACAGATGAGGTGTTCAATTAATGTCAAATTTCGGTGGAGCGGAGCGAATCATACCCAAGCAACTGGATGCTGATGACGCGGGGTAACTGAAAGTTTTGTAGTCGGATTTAAGTAAGAGAGCGCATGGGTTGCTCATGTTCCAAAATTGCATGATGGAGGACAGGCAAGCTTTGTCCGGTAGAACAACGGCGCCATTTTTCCACGTCTGCACGTACTGACTTTCAGACACCGACATGACTCCAAGCACCCTGAGTTTCGCTCGGCTCATTCCGGCGGCATGCCTCTGCGGCCTTGCGTCTCTTCTGCCATCCGAAGCGGCTGTTGTTCCTTCGGGTGCTTTACAGAGACGTGCCGAGGTGACCTCTGCGGTGTTTGAGGTCCCCCCAAGCCAGCGAAACGTCTTCCCGGCTGCCAATTTCAACCGCAATGTCACAACCAACTGGTGGGAAACTGAAGTACTGGACGGACAGTCGTCAGAGGACGCCTCGGACTTGGCCGCGTCATTGGAAAATGCCTCGTTCATTGTTTTGGACGAGGACTTTTACCAGGTGTGTGCGGACACGCGAGCTTCTCCTTGCTCTGTGCGAAACAATGAACAGGTTCCTGATCAATGTGCTGTCCTAGGGGTATGGGGGTATCCTATAGGAGGGTAGGATGGTATCCTATGGGAGGTTGTCCTATAAGAGGTTATCCCTTGGGGCTTGGGTGTACCATCCATTTTGGTGGGTGCGAATATTCGATCTCATCAATAATGACAAACATGGTATTCGGGACTTTCTTGTGACATTGACGCCTTTCTCACTCCCACGGGAGTTCGAATGATGTCAAGACAGAGATGCAGAACCAGGCAATGCCAGGGTTAGTGGAATCTGCTGATGGCTGTTGCGTTCGGGACTAACACCGCGGTCTTCGGTATCAAAAACCGAGACACCGCAGAGACGACCGGGATCGGCCACCACGAGAATACTACCCGCTGCAAGGACGTGTTACCCTGCTACTACGCACAACGCTCTAAAGGCGTTTCTTAACCAGCCGGTCGTCTATCTTTAAACCATCATGGAGCTCTCATCTCTCATAATATCATCAAGACCATGGGTAGTACTTCTCCACTGAATGAGACGTTCCCAAGCGAACGGCCGAGCTTCAATGAGTTGCCCCTTCGCAAGGGTGACCCGAAGGCATCGGCATGGGGCTTGTGGGGTGACAATGATGAGTTGGGCCCCTTGAATCTGCTTACGCCGTCCGTGATCAAATCTGCCTCGGCCGAGATCGTGACTGGCGATACCGTTGCTTTGAAGTGAGTCTCGAGAGCCATAGACATTTTCTCCCACAACGCTTAGTTCGATGGAAAATGACGCCGACAACAGAATCCACTCCTAGCCTCCCTCTGGATGCATTTGCACAACCAATGAACCCGGTGCGAAAGCCATGTTCCCATAACATCATCGCGAAGGGGAAGTCCAATGACGATATGGTCCGTGACATCTTCCCGCACTCAACAGGTCTCACAGGTCTGCTGATAATTTCCGCGTAGCTGGATATCAACACGCAAGGCTCAAGCCACTGGGACGGCCCGAGGCATTACCCATATCAAGGAACTCTCCAATACTATAATGGAGTGACCCAAGAGGACATATCAGGTGCTCGAGCAAACGCTAAAATAGGCATACAGAGTAATACCAACTTTCCACTTTGGCCTGACAGCAGTGGATGCTGACAGGCGACATCCAGATATAGCCAAGAAGACTATCACTGGCAGAGGCGTGCTTCTCGACTGGTACTCATGGGCCGCGGAACAGGGAATAGAGATCGATCACTTCGCCTCCCATGCTATTCCTCTCTCCCAGCTGCAAGCCGTGGCGGCGGCCCAGCGACTCGACTTTCGCTCAGGCGACATCCTATTGATTCGCACCGGCTGGCTAGCAGTATACAGCGGGCTATCTGATGAAGAGAAATGCGCGCTGCCCCACCGGCCAGTGAGGTCAAGTTGCGGCGTCGAGGCAAGTGAGGACGCCATACGCTGGCACTGGGACAACGCGTTCGCGGCTGTGGCCTCAGATACCGTAGCGTATGAGGCCTGGCCCAGCCCAAGACTGTATGGTGTCAGCATGCATGAGGTTTTTCTCAGCGGTTGGGGGATGCCAATTGGCGAGAGCTTTGACCTAGAGGGCCTAGCCGCTAAATGCAAGGCGTTGCAAAGGTGGTCTTTCATGTTTGTTAGTGTGCCGCTGCATGTGGATGGGGGTGTGGCGAGCCCACCGGGCGCAGTGGCAATCTTTTGAAAGTAGTAGAAGGCATGACAGCAGAAGACCACGAATGCATTGCATCAGACACAAAAGCATACGTCATTCAAACTATCCCCAAACATTTCTTTAGCTGCCTTTGAAATATTGGCTGTAGACCCATCTTGAGAAGCGGACACTGGGCCCCTCAATAGCTTTGACCCCCAATTCTGCCACGTATAAGAACACGACGAGGCTCAAAACGAGGCAGAGCAAATAATTCGGCTCCAAGCCATAGGGTCCTTGGTCAGTGAAGGGAAACCAAGTCGCATCGTACCATTTATTTCCAATAGGGCCGAACATAGACACAGCGCCCTCGTCCATATTTTTCTTGACGCTGGTCAGGTAGAACAGACGCTCTGAAAAAAACGCAATCATCGGTCCATGTGTCAGGTAGAGGGGGAAGGATACCCTTCCAAGGTCTGCAGATTTCGTCAACGAAGTGCTCAGGGAACGGGAGCTTGGTTTCGGCAATACTAACATTGCGAGAAACTGCCTGCGAGAGCGCTCTTCAGCCAGCCAATTTCCTTGGCAGCGAGAACAAATATCCACGCAGCCCAGAAAAGCCAGAACTAAAGCCAGGTGGGATCATCGCCACCATGAGGGTAAGCTTCGGGAATCAACCACTCAAGGGTCACCCAGCCGTGGCATGTCCCTAGCACCTCGTCCCGCGAGGCGTCGACAGCAGACCCAGAAGGCGAGGAACCGAGGTACAATGAGCAGACGAGGAGAGTATGAAGAATCAAATTCCGCACAACGGCATGCCGCCCGACTGCCTGCACTAGTCCATCCCAAGGAAAATGTATTGACAGGGAACCCAAAGAGATTAGATCAACCTCTGCCGTGACCATCCCTGCGAAGAAAGTTGCCATCTGGGCAGCCGGAATCATGACGACTAGGTACCAAATCAGTGCCAGCGTGAAAAAGAGGCGCGTTTTGTGTTGAATCTGTGAGAGGGCAAAGAGCCACACAAATAGGCAAAGTGATCCGCGTATCTCCACCAGGAGGGACCACGTGTGCTGATTAACGGCGTGGTAGCCGCCGTTGAAGAAGTAGAGATATTGCAATGTTTCCCTGGTCCAAGAAAGCAACTGACGCAGCATGCTGTCCTCGCGCTTCATACCAGAGTTCGGTATGCCCGTAAGATACGAAACGAGTGTGATACCCAGCGTGCTTAAGACAACTGGTAGTAGGAGCCGGAAGGGGCGGCGGACCACGGACGAGTGAAGTGCATCCAGGAAATCAGTCTGCCGACCCGCGTGGAGGAGGGACAGCAGGCGCCTTGGCAGCACATAGCCAGAGATGGTGAAAAAGAGCGCGACCGAAAAATGCCCAGCTGTCCAGATGTTTCGGATGATAGGCCAGGCAGCGGGTGTGGTGTTGGACGCGCCGGAAGGCAGGTCGGCGCCGTAGCAAAACTCGATCCCCTCGTGCGTCCAGACGGTCAGGTGAAAGATGCAGACGAGAAGGGCAGCCCATCCTCGCAGACCGTCAAGCCAGGCAGTTTTGGACTGTTCATGAGCCACTCGACCGCTTTGTCCTTTGCGGCGAGAAAGGATCTCGGGGGTGAAGAAGTCCAAGACACACAATGCGACATATCGAGGTGTGAGACCCTTTAGCTGTTCATCCCAGCTGAGCTGCACCTCAGCGGGTTGGATTGGTGAGGGCGAGGGTTGACGAAGACTGGGCAGCTCAGAATAAGTTTCTGGTTGCATTGTACCCTCGGGGTTTTCAATCTCGGTGCAATTCACGCGCGCTGAGAATGCTCTTATGAACGCTGTTCTGCGGTGAATTTATTGAATGTTGAGAAATTGCCCGACAAATTCAAGGTGCTGGACATGACACGTCGCCCTGGCTTCTCTCAAGTTGTCTCCACGGCACCTTCTATCAAGCTGACGTTGACCTTCGCAATAGCCCGGGAAAGTCTTGACTCGTGGCTGCCCTTGGCAACCCATGCCCTCGCGCTCCATTTTGTTCGTTTCATGTTTCAAAGGATACTCGAGGAATCAGCGAGTAAGTCCGCACATTCCTCATAAAAGGTTGAAATGACATTTGCGATCTTCAGCTTAAATTGCCACGAGCTTCGCTTGTGTATCCGCTACGCTCTCACCCTAGGCTAACTTCCGACAGGACAACCCGCTACAGGATATCCTCCAATGAGACACGCTCCTAGATAACAAGCTGTAGAGCAGTATCCCATAGGATTGGATACATGCAGTAAGTTCAGCCACAAAGCTCCACTGCGATTTATTCGTATTTTTTGAAGGTGGTGGTGGTACGGTGATAGTATATGTGATGAGGTTCCCCCGTGGATTGGCCCCGGGGTAGGTACCTAAGTACTACAACTCAGGGCTAATGACGGCGCACCACACCGTTGACTATGTAAATTATGCTAGTACGTGTCGCATGACGCTGCAAATGAATCAGAAACTTGGGCAGGTCTCTTTGAGGCAGGATTCTGTCCCTATGAGCAGCGTAAAGGGCAAGCGGTTGTTTAGGTTCCTCGTTTCCGTGTTGTTTGGCCCCGGTCAAGCGTGGTTCTTCGGTTCGTACCTAGGTACAGACCGCCCAGCGTGTTAATACGTGTTGTTGGCTGCTCCTGCATAACCATCCAAGTTGTCAGTGTTGTCAGAAATGTTCAAGATGTGAAAGAAAACATTGATCGCATTTCCGTCTGAAATTCGCCGACAGTTGTATGAGCTATCTGCATGGTTAATTTTGGTCAGACTAAGTTTCGAGATTGAATTGTTGGAACACTTTTCCAACTTAGCAGTCATGTTGTGTTGCGTGCATGAGAATCATTCTTGAGCTTGATAAGATACTGCATCGTATTTTTCGAAGGCGCAAATGATCTAACTGATAATGGCAAATGCAAAGGTATCTCGGAGGATTCCCTCCTACGAAAGCCTTGGCTTGCCAGTGCAGCGTGGCTAAGCAGGATTGGGAACCTTGAACGATTCTGGATCTCACCGGCCCCCAATAGACTGACCAAATCTGACCTTTAGGGCGGTCTAGAATGTGATTTGTCGGCTTTTGAATGTACTATCATGCAGTCATCTGGAGAGGATCCCCCGACAAAGTGGGTATTCGTCTGAGCCACACCAATCACAAACACGCGATTTCTTCCCATACACGAAGAAAGTCTGGCCTACAGTCGGCTTGCTGCTACCTGCTTATGCAGGTGGCAAGCGGATACTGACCTAGGTACTAATTCTCGCCGTTGGAAAATCTGACAAGATTTCGACCTTCTGCAGCTCCTTTTATTGCACCCGCCTGAGGACCTCAGACCGACATCACCCTCATAGTGCGTATTCTGGCGGAGAGCGGCAACTTTGCGATTTGTCAATATGGCGCTGAACGTGAGCTTCTTCCGAAGCAGTGTCAAGGATCAGTGTATCTATGAGGATGCTTCGATGGCATGCGGAAACAATACCATGCGTGGTAATCTTTGCGCATATATAGAAGGCGAGACCAGGGTCTGGACATGTTCTGCATCAGATACGTAAGAATTTCTCGGCCCTGTGATGTGTTCACCGACCCCCGAAAAGAAATTCAATAAGAAACACGAAAATCTCTACTAATGGCCGCTTAGTATGTGCTGGACCTTTGCAAGTTCCCATGAGTGTGCCGGCGATGACACGCAACTAGAATGCTCAAGGGGTGGCTACAATTGGTGTTGCAGATCATTCGAGACCTGCACGGGCCGGACCGACCAAATCAACATCTGTTGGGCCCCTTGGGACAATCCGAACGAGAACAGGTCTGCACCGGATGCCTTGATCTATAATCAAGCAAATTTCCCTGTGCTGTCCGATTCTTCGGCGACAGAACCCACAGTCACTGGAACTTCGACATCAGAACCCACAGCAACTGGACCTTCGACAACTCAACTCACAGCAACTGAGACTTCAACAGCCTCAAATCGATCACTCTCGCTTGGGTCGATCATTGGAATTGGTGTAGGTTGTGGCGTGGCTGTCGTTGCGATCGCAGCAGGTGTTGGATTTCTGCTGCTCCGCCGAAAACTTCGCGGTATCACGCGTGGTCCCGCCCAGCAGGCTGAACCTCGGAGACAGGAACTGAGCAATGACAGGGTGGTCGAGATTGACGACAGGAAGATCAACGAGTGGGTATCCGAGCTACCGGCGAGTAATCACTGAAAATTGTCCCACTGTGTTGTATGTGCGTTGGTATTGATTGGCCATCTCGGGAGTATCGCCAAAATCCTTCATCATCGCACGATGGGTATGCATTTCGAGAGGAAATATCCCATCTGACTAGATATCATTGAGGTCGGCATCCTCAAGCCTCAGCCCACAAAAACACCAAAAAAAGCAAAGCCAAGATCACGGGAGTTCAAAACCCGACGCCCAGGAACTTCAGATTGAGGGCAGCGCAGATCTGAGCTACGAGGGCCCGCGGTGCATCCCACGACACTCGTGGCAATTCTTATTGATGCACCTACCCCGCGGTTGCATCTTTCCAGGGGTTCATCACTGCCGGCATGCTCTCCTTGGATGACACAATCAGCTGTCGTTCGGGTGATCTGTGGAAATTGTCGTAGATTGGGGCGAACGCGGCTAAATTAAGACCGCACCCCCAACGTAGCATCGTCGACATGCCACTTGCCTCGGAGCACACTATAACACTGCTCCTCTCCTCTACCCTTTTATTTATAATTACTCCCAGCTTCCACGAAAGTAAACGAAAGCAAACGAGAGGATTTCTCCGGCCCAGCATTGTCATTTCGTCATACCGCCCGCCAACATGCAACTTTCACTCCTGTTCTTTACCAGCGCCTTGGTGCCCGCAATCGGTTTGGCGGCTCCAGTCGCACAGGATGAAGCCCTGTCAAAGAGAGAGAATCTCTGCAATCTGCCAGCACCTCCTTCCCTATGCACTCCAGACCCTTCGGTGACGGTGGAAGAGACTGCGAAGAGAGCTTACGCGTTTTACCGCTCGTTTGTCGTCGATGGAGATCCCAGGACGATGTTTTCACTCATCGATTCCACCTATACGGTACGTCGGGCCAAATATCTCCCATACGCGCGTCTATGTGAACAATATCATTAACGTTTCGCGCACACTGTAGCAACACCACCCAGGTTACCAGAGCGGCCCTCAAACTATCTGGCCCCTCTTCTGCAACGGGAACAAGCTGGGCAACGAACAGTCGACTGCTTGGTGCTTCGTCGCAGCTACCAACATGTCATACGCGCGATACTCGACCACGGACAGATGGCGTTGGGTCGACGGCTGTGTCCACGAACACGTAAGTTCATAAACCCCGAGCAGTGTATGCAACAAGTCTAATTTGTCGACATTAGTGGGACCAGGGTGAGAGGATTCCAAGTGAGGGATGCTACAAATTGCCAGCAAACAGGTCTCAGTAACGTGATAGGTCTGATATCAGCCCGAGGAAAATCAGGGACGAGATGGCTTGGGAGGTCGAGGTGGTTCTCAATTTGTAGCTTCAGCAGCAGGGGGTCGAAGGACGAAGGGCCGACTGCAATGATTGCACTAAGGAGTACAACTATTTGAAGAGTTGCTTCCCAGAAGCCTGACCCACTTCATAGTTTGCAGTATGCTTCAGCGGATCAGTCATCTTTGCCTCTTCCCATGCCTGGCCCACATACTCTGCCTTTTCCTTAGATCTCGCCTGGAGGTCAAAGAGAAAAGGCTTTGGTTGTGTATTGAAACCCGATGTATAGTCATAGTCGGGTGGGATGATCTCATTACCCTGAGAATCCTTCACCCGACTAATCCTACAAGCCCAGGCGACGCGTGCGGTGAAAATGTGAAGCGAGCGCTCGGCAATGTTCATCCCTGGGCATATCCTGCGGCCAAACCCAAAGGCCGAGTAGTTCTGAAGGTTGGGGAACTTTGTGAGCGGCTCCCTGTAGGTGGGATACTTAGGAACCAGCCAGCGGTCTGGAATGAAAGATTCTGGGTCGGGATATAGTTCTGGATCGCGGTGTATTGCCCTGTAGGAAGGTGAGGTCAGACAATCCCCGCAAATGTGCCAATTCGTAAAGGGAATCTTACGCACCATTGATTCGCGTGGAAGTTAGTTCCCTTCTTGAAGAAGAACCCGTCATAAACGTCGTCCCTCGTTAACTGGTGAGGCACGCCTCCATACCCCTTCTATCAGGTCTCTAGGTCCAGAGTCTTCAAGTGACTGTACAGGCACTCACCTCCGGCAGTGACTGGTCTCCAACGGAGGACCTCTTTAATGACGGCACGGCATACTGGTAGATCAGGTATGTCGTCAAACTCGGGCATTTTCTCCCCACATACACGGTCGACCTCCTCCCACATACGCTAAGAACAGTCAGCTCGCTGCAAATCCAAGACAAGAGATTCAAATGGAAGGTTTTCATCACCTCTTGCCATTGTGGGTAGAGGGTCATGGCCAACATAAAGGACATCATAGCCGAGGCTGTTGTGCCAGTTCCCGCCTCGAACAGCGTCCCAATCACGTATGCGGCCTCGTCCTCCGTCAGTCTATAGGCGTCCCGTTCCTCGAGCCAAGTATTGGTGAAGGACGGTGCCGCCGAACCAGCTTCCCTTTCAGCCCGCACGTCATTGATCAGCGCTCGGAAGAACTTGAGCTCGGCCTCGTGAAGTTCACGACCTTCCCTCTTAAAAGGCGCCAGCCATTCTGGGAGATATCGCAGAATGGGTATGGTGTCGACAAGGTAAGATCCCGGAGACGCAATGCGTTCTACACTGTGAACGACGTGGAGAGCCTTCCGCACATGGGCTTCCTCGCCGGTCACGACGGTCTTGCCATACCCAAGGCGGAAGACCAAGCCGCCGGAATACCGCTCAAACCATAGCTCATATCGCGTTGGGTCCCGGATCAGGTCGTAGAGTAATCTCTTTGACTCGATGCTTTGAGAAGGCTGGTATGAGTTCGCCATCTTCTCCATAGTCAACTGATGCATGAGCTTCCGGCCCCGCCGCCAGCGTTCTGCGCGCAATTTTCATGTCAGTCAGCTTACTCCTGAGACTCGGCCGCCCCACGCGCAGCGAGCTCCAACAGCCAAGGAGCAAGAACGGCCTTACCGTTGTAGGGTAGCAGTAAGGGTCGAAGGTTGTCCGAGAGGAAGTCGCTCGCCATGACTAGATGTTCGCGAGACGAGTACAACGTTCCTCTCTCGCGCAGTAGGTCGTTGGCCGCCCGCTCGGTTGAAAGAACAACGTTTACTCTACCAAGGATGGTGAAGCGTGTGATGGGACCATACTGATCGGCCCATTCCTTAAACTTCAACCAGGAATGCTGAGGCGGGATTTGGAGCATGTTGCCTAGAATAGGAACGCCGGCCGGCCCTGGAGGTGTTTTGGTGCCGGGTGGGCGACGGCGTTGGTCTTCCATTCGATGCCGAACAAATGCCATAATGAGAATGAGAACGCCCGCGACAGGCAGCGTCAATAGCAAAAGTGCCATCTTGGTCGACTTGTTTCAACTGCTCTTCCGGTATTTCGAATCGTGATTTCTGAAGGTCTAGGTGGTGCAGCTGGGAAACAATGAATGGGCTGGAGGAGAAGAATGAATGTATGAGCCTGGGATCCCGGGGTCCTGTAAAGCCGCGAAAGCTTATCTAAATCCGATGCTCCCATCCGTAACACACGGCTTCATTCTATACCGGTACCGTCATCTTGGTCTTGGTTTGTGTTCCTAGCATCAGCAAAGGTGGGGAAGCGTCCTTCTCCAAACCCCCTGTGTCAGAATTTAGCAACGCCTAGGCGGAGGGGGTTTGTGGTACTAGAAAGTAGTTGCTGATTCAGCATTGGCAGCAACGGTTTGCACATCGCCCAGTCCAACCTTTCACGATGAGATCGGGGATTCGCACCCGCAAAAACGGAGGGTACACCCGAGCCCCGTAGGATAACCTCCCATAGGACACCCTCATAGGATAAGATCCTACATACATCTATAAGACAACCTCCTATAGTATAACCTCCAGCCTCTTATAGGATAAGTACTTAAAGGATAACCTTCTATAGGATAACCTTCTATAGGATAACCTTCTATAGGATAACCTTCTATAGGAAATATCCTATAGGGTAAACTCTTATAGGATAACCTCTTATGGGATGACCTCTTATGGGATAATTGCTTGGGTGGGAACCTATTGATTTTGATTTTTGAGTTACCTAATATGGGTGTACCCTCTGTTTTTGCGGGTGCGACTCCCCTATCACTTCACGTTATGTGTTTGTCTTAATACTCGTAAATCTTGCCTGCAATCACATCTGGTCTCCTCGGATTTTTCGATTCAGCTGATGAATGAGTGCCAAGGCCAGTGCCGTCTGATCGATCGATGGTTTTGGGCCGGCGCCAATGGTGCCTCACACGGTTTTTATCGCAACATACCGAGATGCACGATCAGACGTGGTTTATGTGTAGGATATTTGAACTGTTATAGCCCTAAATCATAGACCACGACCAGGAGACAATACTCATTGAACCTATGGTGTCATTTGAAGCAAGGGGGATTCTCATCACATGCTCGCACTATCCGCGCTGATATCAATCTCCCTTCGTACAGTTGGATCTTTGTGTGGATCATATGCCGTCAACCCATCTCGGGGAGCATACTTTGCACACAAGTAAGCCATGTCATTCAAGGCTCTGTCGGACCACAAATATTAGCTCAACCCAGAAAAAAATGGACCAACTTATCATGCTCACGTATGTCTGCTCTGTGCTCCTGCATGGCCCACGGAGTAATTAATGAGGTATTGCAGACAATATAGTCGATTCCGGTCGTCAAACTCTGCCCTTGGCTCTGAAGGGGGATACAGTTGCTGATACTCCTGGAGATATCGTTGTCCAAGATATTGCGCGGCATCGCGGCGCCACATGCCCAATTCCATTTCATTATGGGCGTAGTAGGATCCACAATCGTAGAAAATGACTTCCCCAGTCTCTTCATCTGTCCCCGTGTTTCCAGCCCAGAGATCCGCATGGATCAGGCTAGGAGTGATTGGGTCGGGCTGATCCTGTAAAACATCGAGTAGTCTTGGGCAGACGGCTGTGAGCACCTGCTCAGCGGCTGCGGCAAGCTCTGGCCATCGGCCGTTGGCTTCCTCGTCGATCCTGAGAGTATTTGACAGCAAACGAACAAAGAACTTTGTCCAGCTTGGCTCCCATTCTGTAATATGGTTCACCTTACCATTGAAAGTTGTGACGTCGAAACCAAACATGCCGTTCGGAGACTTGTTGCTGTGCAGCTGCACAGCTCGCTGCGCAAGTTTGACTGGATCTGGTAGACCTAGCTCCATATCTTTAAAATCCTCAATGAAGAAGTAGGTTTCAGGATATCCGACATGGAACTTTCCCCATCCAAGGGGCTTTGGGACCATGCCCGGACATAAAGAGTCAATGGTAGAAATTGCTGTGCACTCTCCAAGTAGCATGTTCCTGCCGTGGTCCCGAAGTGCTAGCTGTGTCGTGGATGCATTGTTAGGAGTTGCAGAAGTGACACAAAGGAAAACCTCAGCGGCCCTCACCTTCATAAAATACTTCTTAAATTCGCCGTCTGGTAGTTCGACAGTGATGCATCCTGTTTGCGTCCAGGCCGACGACCCGTACGATTCGGCCGAGAGTACGGCGGAGCCGGGAGGGAACACTGGCCGAGTATTAGTAATGAGCGGTCATGGTCGGTAGCCGGCAAATATACATGACATGACAGCAGAATCCATGGGGAAATCGCCTTCTATTTCATTCAGAGCCTGTTGGTACGATAGATCCGGCTGTTTCGGTGCGGCGACCGGAAAGGCTGAGCTCGCCATGACTGTATCGGCCGACATGACGATGTCACGACGTTCGTTCTCAAATCCGATGGGGCCTTCGTGGAAAAGCAGGGAAGGGAAAAGAAGTAAGGCTTCAACCGTACATATACATTTTGGAAAATACGGATTTCGCAGCAAGAGTCAGGTTCTCAGGCCCAGGGAGATAGGAAACGATGGCTTCTGGGTTCCTGCAGGCATTCAGGAGAAGCCCGGAACGCGTGGCATTGATATAGGCTTTTGCTAATGGGGCGCTTCTATGCCCTCGCAACGGCGAGATAGCTGTTGTTCATTGCGCTGGGTTCGACACATGAAGGTCCGGGGCCGTTCTGAGCCTGCCCTCAGCTGTCGGAGGAATCAACACCACAACAACTTGGAACTCCAGGGTTCTCGGGGCTAGACACCGTACTGCACATAAAGGCCAAGAACTCATAGCGTTCTGCTAGTCTAGAATTGGGCAAGCCCGTCGGGTGTTGATTCAAGCAGACCCGCGAACGCACGTCTAAGATGCAGGTCCACATCCTATGATTAGTCCAAAACAGAACTAGTTGCGTCTAAATCCAGACCCAGCATATTTCGTATTTTCTGTTGGCTCTAGACTGATCTTGTTACATTACCCGGCGGAACAGGAAGCTGAGCGGATGGCCAAGCTTCCTGCATGTGGTGCTTATCTCCCTGCGCCCAACCTTCTTAAGATTCCAATACTTTCCCGGCGGTAAATTTCGACTGCTGCCACGCGAACGCCACGCCCAGGGGCTTGTTCAGTCTTTGCAACCAGGCAGTCATGATGCTCCCCAGACCCCCGCCCATATGTTGCTGCGGCCGGGCGCGCAAGAAATGAGGTGCGAGTCTATAAGGATCGCATGCCCAGCCAACAAGTGCTTTATCCTGCTCTGTACCAGGAATCGACTGACATGCGTCGCTTTCACGAAGAGAACCATGTCTCACAATCCCCCAGTCTCTCTTGACCCGGAGTTTCCTTCGCCATTCCCTACATCCACCGGGACAACTGCCACATCCACGGGGCCGCTCGCCATCAGAACGTCATTCGTACAGCCTTCAGACTGCAAGACACAATGGAAGACCACAGCCGTGCCTTCGTTGAGAAGTGGCAGCACCGTTGTGACCACCATAATGATATCTGAACCGGCCGCGACCTGCTATCCCTCGGGATGGGACGATATCACGCCCGAAAGTCGCCTCCACTTCAGCCCCGGGGTTTGTCCCTCAGGGTGGGTGTACCATGCTATGGAGGAGAATACGTCTTTGTATCCCGCAGTTTCAACGGCATATTGCTGTCAAAGGTCCGCCGACAACCTACACCCCCTACCATTTTCGCCCGCCCTTTTTGAAGCGATGAAATGGAGTCGCTACTTAAATAATCCAGCTACTGACTGCCCCTATTGTACTTCAGCGGTTTCGAACATACATTCTACCAACCTGCAGTGCCCACATTCTTCTCCAATCCATGCGCGAAATACGGGGACTGGAAGGACATCGAGGACATCGGTGAGGACGAGGACAAATCAAAGACCACTGCGGGGACAACCTTCATGTTGCACGAAGGTTGGGCCATAACCTGGGCTAAATCTGACACGGCGACAATGACACCGAAGCTGCCCACTCTGACGAACGAAATGAGTGTACCAACGTGGACACCAGGGCAAAAGATCAAGGACGGCGAATATGACCGCTACCGAAGTGATAGCAAAAGCCCCGAAGAGTGGTTTGGCAAGGAGTGGTACTGGTTCCTGGTGGTGGGAGCGCCAGTAATATTTGTTCTCGCGGTTGCGTCATGTGTGTGGTGCGGTGTAAGGAAATGTAGGAGGGACAGACGGCCCGACATAGTCTATGTAGTTAGGGAATAATTCCTTGTAGCTCGAGCGGAAACAAGACATGAATGTTTCTCTGAAATAAAATAAGGAGATGAGATGTCGACGTCGAATTACAAACCAAAACACTCGCAATCTGTCAGCGGGGCGCCAAGAGCAGCTCTAGAGTCCTGAGACAATTCACTGCTTGGGAGGAACAACACGGCCAATGACAGTCACATCTCTTTTCTTCCCATCCCATTCCTCTGGAAGCGGTGTGTCAGCGAACAGACCGCCGCCATGCTCCGCCGGATACCTTTCGCCGAACACAGACGCCTTGTCCACTAGATCGCGGAGTCGCTGCGATTCATCGGGCGTAAGATGCACGTAAACTGCTTCAAAGTTCTCCTTCAAGTATTTTGGTGTGATTGTACTGCGAGAATCGTCAGAAATACGACGTGAGAACGAGGCTTGCCGTACGCTTCAAACTCACCCTGGAATAGGGAAGATGTCATCTCCCTGAGCCAGAAGCCACGCAAGGGCAGCCTGCCCAACAGTTACCCCCTTCGCATTGGCAACCTCTTTGAAGGCCTTCACCAGCTCCATATTCTTGGGGAAGTTCTCCTCGGAGTATCGTGGGTAGAAGCGTCGTATGTCGCCATCTTCGAAGTCCCCCGGGCCCTGAAGACCACCACCGAGCAGGCCGCGGGACAATGGGGAGTACGCGACGACAGCCACGCCAAGTTCCCTGCATGTCGCGAGGAGTTGATGCTCTGGAGATTCTATCTCGGTGCTGAAGGCGCTGTACTCCATCTGCACGCATGAGATTGGGTGCACTGCATGGGCACGCAGGAGTGTCGCGGATGACACCTCTGAGAGTCCGATGTGCCGGATCTTGCCTTGGCTTTATATCGCATTAGCCTCAGTGCGAGAGACAGTCCTAGCCTTGGATTTCCTTTGCATCTGAATTCTATTAGGACTAATACTCACTCCTTCAATTTGACCATCTCGGCCACAATATGCTCGACAGGGGTTGACCCGTCAAGCCGATGAGGGTACCAGAGGTCGATAGTCTCAACCCCGAGCCTCTCCAGGCTCTGCTGACAGGCGATGGGAACATACTCAGCATCACCGCGGAAACCAAAGCCCTCCGGTAGTCGAACACCGCCAAACTTGGTGGCGATGAACACGTCCTTGCGCTTCTCCGGGTTCAATGCGAGCCACTTTCCGATGATGACCTCGGAGTCACCCTACTAGTCCCTCAGTATTACTCCATGCGAATGGAAGCTTTGCATTGTCCGACACTTACATAGAAGTCGCTCGAGTCCCAGAAGGTGCACCCCACCTCGAACGCGTGGTCGAGCAGGGCCAGACGTTCAGGGTCAGGAATAGGATCAGTCGTGCGTGAGCACGGGTAACCCATTCCCATGGTACCAAAGCCGATGCGCGATACCATTGGGCCATCCTTTCCCAGAGGCCGTTTGGTAAGTGATTTGGTGTCCATGTTGAGTTGCGCGGAACGAATGGTTAAGGACGAGAGATGAGATGCGAGTCAAAGGTTGATCTGTTTGAGAGAAACTGAAAGATGATGGGCGATGGGAGCTGAAAGAGTCATTGACGGCCGCATGGATACTTATAGATGTGTGAGCTGTTGCCTTTACTCGATGATCAAAGTCCGCAATGAGCGGAGCGGACCAAAGTCCACTGAGACATCAAGATATGAGGCAAGCAATATCCGCTATGTACCATCTGAGAAGTGGCGAATTCACGGAGTTCAGCACTTCCCCGACTTATGAGTCGAACGGGCTGAGATGAACTCTTTGGTCTCGTCAACTCCCAAATACCTGCAATTATACGTTAGCACCTGTCGTTGCTGGGAGACCACACTCTTGTCCACTCACACGGTCATAAGGATCTCTGCAAAATCATCTACATCCTCGCCTCTTCCATGCTTGAGGAAGTTGTCGAAAGAGTAATTGGAGATGATGAACTGTGGGGTTTCCTTCCATAAACGATCGAACTCGAAGGAGGAGTTGGCTTCCCAAAGCGGTCTGGAGAGAGTCCAGCGATGGGTATAGGCCCAAGCACCGGGGTCATCTAATGCGTGTTTCAGTGATGTTTCCCATATGCCAGTAGAAATATAGATTTCTTACCATCCTCGTTATCTGAATCCTTCATCATCTCGTACAGAACCATCACCGAGTACGCCATCACAATAGTCCTGCGCACGGATTCGGCGAAGATCCATCTCTGGAGCCATCCAAACTGGTTAGTAATTGCCACCCAACCGAGGGATCGAAGTAAACACACCTCCCACTCGACAGGGTTCTGGTGCCTGGCAGCATCGTTTTCCAAGTTGCCCAAATTGTCACGTATCTTGCACAGCTCGGCCAGCCACGCATCCAACACAGGCATGTCCTTCTCAGCCTGCGATCGCAACGTGATGTTCTCGTCAAATAAACGCATGACCTGGTATACGAAGAGCGCCTGGGTACGCGCGAGCTTTTCAGTCGGGGTCGCTGTGGTGCGGCCACCCTCGTACTCAAGGAGCTCCCGGACGTTGCTGTATAGTGCTCGCATAACCATTGCAGCGTTCGCTGGAGTTCGGTTGTCGTAGAGCACGCAAGTTGTGAAGCATGAGAGGATAGCTTGTGGTGTATGACTTCGATATAGATAGCGGTGCAAGAAAGGGGCGCAATTCTGCGTTGCCATGTCCTTGGTGAACCCTTTCACCCGGTTAACGGTGCTGTGGAGGGGCGATTTTGGGTCGTACAGATGCCACGGCTTGACATCATCCTGAAATGTGTTAGGATTCTCAATACGCAAGAAACCACTTAAGAACGAAAGACAAGTCAGACTTACACAGAGAGACGCCATTTTCTGGTATGAATTCATGATCTCTTCGTCTGCTGGTGTGCCAGGACGCTCGATGGCGAGGTTCTCATTGGCGGGAACAAGCCATCGATGTGGAGAAGGAGGGTCTTCGTCACCAAGAAATTCCATGAAAGTATCTATGGAAACATCTTCTTCGACACGAGCATTGGGTATGGTCTGAGAGGCAGGACCAGGTGAGTCTGGGTGAGTTGGGAGAGTTAAGTTATCGAGACAGCCTATCTCGAAAGGTGTATCTGTGCCGAAAAGAGAGAAATCAGGGCTGTCGAAATGTAACGCCTCGGTATGGCTATGAGCCTGACTCTGTTGATGGTCGGTACGATGAGAGGCTTTGGCCTTGCCGTACACGCACGGAACCTTTCTCTCGGCGCAGCGAGTACAGACAGGCGTCCGCCTGTCGCAGCGTCTTTTGGTCTGCACGCAGCTGTTGCAGTTCTTCTGCCTCGATCCCAGCACCCCGGCACCTACTGCAGGACTTGTCATTTCGTCGTTCCAGTGCAATTCGGCACTGTATTTCTGGATTACAAGCGTCCCAGTGCATGCAAGAGCCATCGGAAGCGCTCTAGGAATGGAGGTCGGAGAACTTCCCGTCAGCAGCACATTTAGTGGCTCCGCAACTCCGCAGGATGGAGCCCCGAGCTGACGCCAAGTCCACAAACTCCGCAGGCCAGACTCGGGGAACCACGGGCAGGGCTGGAAGGATATGAATCTTTCGGCTAACCGCTCCTGGCTACGGCGACCAAAATTCAGCCAGTCTCACGCGTCTCACTCAACCATACTTTTCGAGATCCCATACCCCCGCCGGAGAACATCAAAGACTCACTGGACCGACAAACAAACCAGCGGGCTGTTCAGTCCGGCGGGGAAACTGTCTATTTTACCTTGATGCTACCTTGGAATATTAAAGGCTGGGCTGTGCGACGAATTCTCTTACAATATTCGCTAAACGACAATCTAGAAGGCAGTTATGCATAGACAAGTTAATCAACGCGGCCAGTAAGAACATCACGAGGGACTCAAAAGAAGCACGAGAAGCGGTTGCGTTTCCAGTCCCCCATACATGTAAAATGTATGTGGTGGTGAGCGCTCAAGACCCAGCGCTCAGAGAACGCAATGAAGCACGAGAAGACGACAAGGATGAACCGGCTGGCACTGGTACTACCTAGGCTAAGTACCCTCGGATCCAATGACAAGCAATGCGAACATGTTGTCAGAGACTCCACCGGTCCTGATCAAGATATAGGAGATTCGTATCCGTAAAAGCGGAGGGTACACCCGTAAATAGCTGAATAAGGGGACATACATACCTAGGGAGCTAGTAATAGCTGGAGAAGACCCAGGGCGACTCGAAAATCAAATGCTTATGTTAACACTAAACTAGATGTCCGGCAGGAGGTCATCCTGTGAGAGATTGTCCTGTAGGACGTCATCCCATTGGGCTCCGATGTACCATCCATTTTTGCGGGTGCGAGTGTCCGATGTCCTAATCAAAGCATTACGCTTGGCTACCGCGGAACTACAGCTGCTTTCCGTCTCTGTTGCCAGCTTGGCGACCTAGCCACCCACGTAGTCTGCTAGCTATCGGCGAGCTTCTCTCTGCTCGACGATATTTTCGTTAGCTCTTGGGCCGAAAGATGGAAGGTTCAAGCGAACCATACACTTGCATGCAGGTCTCACCGCATTAAAAATGTCCAGTAAGATACTTTGCGGGATAGACTCTCGTGTTGGCCCTGCCGCATACCTCACGGGTCATGAGTCCACGTTGACTGATCATTGTCAATGGGCCGTCCGAAGTCTCAATATGAACACGCACACACGATTGCACATCTGCCCCCACAGCTTGCCACTTACTTTCTCGAGGCGAGCCCCGGCCGATACCCAATATGAACGGACTGGTGGGACTGGCCAGCTACAAGCTCGGGCCTAGCAGGGAAATCGGCTTGAGTTGGGGCCACAATGCTATACGCCGTCATGACCTAAGACTCGGCCCCTGAGAAGAACTGGCACAAGCCGATGACGGCAAGCGCACACCTACAAATGCAGAGTTCTATCTTGGATGCCGTCTCCGGACCTACACGCGAGGATCCCGTCAAAGCCGGTTAAAACTTACAAGATGGCTTGCGGGCACCAAAGTCCAAGCACCGGCACTTTTTCTCTTTCGATAGCCGGGGCGCTACATATTATGTGTGGGCCCGATAAGTCATTCGTGCGGTTCTTGATGGGAAACGACTTCTCGATCCAGCCCGGGCTTTTGAGAAGGGAGTCAGATATACGCCGCGCACGGTCAAATCGTCAACGAGGAGGCCTCAAGAACAAGCGTAAGCTAGCATTCTCGACAGTGATTTCTACTGTTCTGTTTCCCTTTCGCCACATGTTCACTCTATTTCCGTGTCACGGGTCAGAGTATTAGTTGTCCATTGGTTGGATTGCCAATTTCCTTCACTACCTTCTGCTAGCTACTCAACCGCCCAACATATCCTGCATAACGACGGAGCGGGCCGCGGAAGACAAAAAAATGAATTTTGGCTCAAAACTACGGAGCCTTTCTGCGGCACCGGTCGGTGCCAGACGAGGACGACGCCCGGGCGTGAAACCAACCACTTCTGAAGTGTCTTATGATGTCCTTGCATGCTGACGACGGAATCAAGACGGAGATTTCGTGCGGGGACTTGGAACTAGACACACTGCGAGCAATGGACAAGAGGTAATCACTCAAGAAAGTTTAGTTGGCGGTGTGGCGGCTCTCGTGCTGCAAAATAGTTGCCTATAGCAAGACACCAATATGAGTCCCTATGTACGCTATCGCGTAATTGTCCTAGTATCAGAGTGTGTACATCCATACGAAACGACAGAGTTGGCCCCGTTCTTGGCCCGTAGCAATCAATTCAAGGCGCATGAGGCACAAGAGCGCGATGGTAGCCCATGGACTAAGCATTGTGACAGACGCACAGGCACGACTAGCGAAAATGAATTCTAACGGCGCCGTCGACTAGAGCCGTCAACAAAATAGCGTGGTGAGTAGTGACCGACAGAAGTAATATAAGTATGCCTCGATCGGACATCACCAGCTGATATGACAGAGCAACTTCTGTTTCTTCCACAACTTACTCTTCTGCAAGATATCCTTGTCTACAAACATACGTCCAAATTCTCAACACAGATTCATTTACACCTTGATCATCAACGAACGAGACCCTTCTTACACACGATGCGGTTCCCTGCCCTTGCAGCTCTGGGGCTTGGCCTCATCGCCACCGCCCTCGCTAGCCCCATTGATGTACCAGCCACCACTGGCACCAACCTTACGACGGTACCTTTCACCAACGAGACCGGACTCTTCGCCAACCAGACCTTGAGTGTGAGACAGCTCAGGCCACCTAAGGTGGATCCTCCGGAGTTTCCACCACCAGAATGCAAGTTCAGGCATGGAGTATTTCGCGAGTACTACGTGGTCAACATTCCAAAGTTATCAAACAGCACTACAACCCAGGAGGTCTGCAAGAACCTTTGGGACGGGTTGAATGGTCACTGGGAATGTACAGTCTCCTCGCCACACGGCTGCGAGAAAGTATATCGAGACAATGGAGACCCTCGGTCAGATGTCGAGTGGTGGTTCCACACTCCCATTTTCTGCAAGAAGACTGCAGTCGAGGCTGCGTTCGATTGGGCCACCGAAAAGAAATTTGGGGGCTCGCTCAACTGTATCAAACACCCAAACTAGGGCAGGCAACGTACAGCGAGTTGGCAGCTGTTTTCGCGAGTCACATCCACAAATTCTGCTGCTTATCTGTCTAAGGGGCAGTGTTGTCAACAGATTCCCACAGTCTTGACCACAAATGATGGATATTCGCGACATCTGCTACCCGCACTTCGATATTCGACTTTAATCAGTACCGGTCTGTCCCAGCTCTGGGCTTCTGCAAGCGGATCACTCGCTGCTGATGGGATCCTTCGGCTCGACTTCAATCTACTTTCATTCCTATAACAAGCAGAAAAGGGTTGAGCCTCTTCGGCCAGGAATGAGTCACATCGGAAAAGAAATAATGGAAAGGAATTTCCCCAACAGCAATCTGGGGACCTTATGTTCGGCCATTCTTGGCTTTTACTTTCAAATAGAAAATGAGATGCTTTCCAAAGCAGTCTCCCATTGCGTGACAACCCGTAGACAGGTTAGACTCATGTTTCCACTAAGCCCACCCCGGGCTATTCGTTTCGACGACCCTTTTTGTTTTGAGATCGGAAATTCGTACCTGCCAAGCTGGAGGGCACACCCGTACAAGACTGATGACCTAGATTAAGGAACCCTAAGCCTACTTAAGCATTCAGGTACCATACCACTTCCATCAGAACGTGACATCTCTCTGAGCCAAGTACAACTTACTCTTGTCTGTGTGTTCAACGTTATACTTATGGGCACAAATATCTCTTATTGGTACAATTCAATGCACTATCCTCATTCGGAAACCCCTTACAATGAAATTGGGTGCAGTACTGTCACCTAGTGGTGCCGCAGTCGACAAAATCAGACAAGGGCTGGCGCAAGATTGGAATCACAAAACTTCTGGTCAGGGAGCACAATTTATGGCGCCTGCGACTTCGAAGCAGACATCCACAATGAGTTCGGGAGATCAACCGGCATTTCTGTTGCGTTTGTGCCTCATCTTTGTTCCCACGGAATGTCTGTTCGCCTTCCCTCTTAGGAAGTAGGCCGAGGTCGTGACAGAGACAGGAGGCGAGGCTGGATTGATCTGCTAGAGCTGATAAGAGCATTAGAAGAGAATATTCCGTTATCTACCCTTCCCAGGTCTCATACAGACACATCCGAGATTATGTGTAAGCAGTTAATTAAAAGAAATCACGAACAGGCCAAAGAATGTGGACGGCGAGGCGCTTCGAGTGTTTCTTGCAACGCCGTCACGACAAGAATAGAATTCGGCTTTCTCGACCGGTAGTCAAAAACATGGTTCAACATCCTTGGACCTTCACCTGCATTGCCGTGTCCTGATACCGAGGTTCAGTCCTTCCCATTGGCATCTAGCCGGTCTTGTCCCGTTGTTACCATTCGGTCTTAGGCTGTGGTTAAATGCAACACCCCACATGACAGACACACACTGCAGCCCCGGAAAAGCCTTTACTCACATGCCCGTCCGCGGTTATGTTATTGCACGAAGCAAATGTGATAGCTTCATACTGGAAGGCGGAATTATAAAGGCAGCCCAATCCAGATGCCAAACCACTCATTCTAATTTCCATCTGAACCAGAATCCCAACACACATTGATTACACTGTCTTGCATCACTTCAATAAGATGGCAACAACTCATCCATTCAGTATCGTTCTCTTGGCGTTCGCTGTGCTTTGCTCCACGGTCATGAGTGCACTGGTCCAAGTCACAGACTTCGGCGGAAATCCCACCGGACTCCAGATGTACATCAACGTCCCAGCCAAGCTTGCAACGAAGCCAGCAGTCATCCTCGCGGTAGGTTTTAGCTCCCGGTGATGTGCAGCATCACAGCTGATTGAAATAGCTTCATGGCTGCGGAGGCAACGGTCCCGGTTACGCCCAGCAGACCAAGTACAACACCCTGTCCGAGCAGTACGGCTTCATCACCATTTTCCCCAGCACCACCAGGGACTTCAACTGCTGGGACGTCGCGTCAGCCAAGTCGCTCACCCACGAGGGCGGCGGCGACACCCAGGGCCTCGCAAACATGGTCAAGTACACGATCCAGAAGTATGGCGCCGACACGTCCAAGCTCTTCGTGACCGGCACCTCGTCGGGCGGCATGATGACCAACGTGCTTGCAGCCACGTACCCGGACCTGTTCGCCGCTGGCTCTGCCTACTCGGGCGTGGCTGCAGGCTGTCTCGCGGGATCCCCTGGCGCGTCGCCCATCAGTGCGGACCCTACCTGCGCCAATGGCAACGTCAGAAAGACGCAGGAGGAGTGGGTGGCACAGGTGAAGGCTATGTACCCGGCCTGGACTGGCTCATACCCGAAGATGCAGACCTGGCACGGCACCGCTGACAACCTGGTGTTTTACCCCAACTTGGCTGAACAAATCAAAGAGTGGTCCGGTATCCATGGTGTGACGTTCTCAAAGAACAACACCAATACGCCGCAGTCTTCTTACACGCAGATGGTCTTTGGTGACGGTACGAAGCTGGTGGCTTACAGTGCGCAGGGCGTTGGGCACACCGTCCCTGTACATGAGACTGTGGACTTGGCATGGTTTGGAATACAGTGAGCTTGATCGAAATGTTGAGTAATCATTTCGGATGGCATGTTTCTTGGTCAAATCATGTGCATTCCCATTTGATTGATGGGGAGGGATGAGATGGAACCTATTCAAACTAAGATATTCTTCTTCCCACGCTTTGCAGCATATTTTAGTATCGTACGTTTGTTTTCTCACGTTGAGAGTCTCGAATGCTAGCACCGCTGAGTGAGGTCTGCTCGCGTGTCTGCTGCGCCACCACGGCAGCTACCTAGGTATCATACAATCTACTACTACAGGACATTACCTGTAGGTTGACCTCAAGGTACCTGGTCATGCTCTCAGACAAAAAGAAAGGTGATGAGAGGCGACTTTTTGGCCTCGACATAGCATTGTGATGATAATGTGTACATGAAAAGCTGATGCGACATCAGTCGATTGCCCACTACCTCAAGCCGCAAATTCGACATCAGGCAAGTCAAATATACCCATGTAGTTAGGGTGGAATTTGAACCACCAACTGAGTTTGATAAGATTAGTAAGACCTGGTCCTTCAGAGCTTTCATGAACTAGTGATGGCACATGATCTTCGGCATCACTATTCGTGCTGACTGACTTCCAGGTGTGATGTTTGGCGATCAACCTTGGATTAGTCTGTGGTTGGTTCGAGATAGTTCCTTGTTAGTACTGCACTTTCAAGACGATCACAGCGTGCTCGAACCTCGATGTTGCTTCGCTTCGCACGCTATTTGGATTAGTCTACGGCCCAAACATTCACGACTCTGCAAAGATCAACTTAGGTTGAAACGACTCAGCGCACATAAATTGACCCTCCGTATCTCCGGGAGCACCAGCCGGCTTTTCTCTTCCAAGTTACGTCGCATTCGAACAATATCTCACGTTCCTAAAATCCCACAATCTACATGCTTTGTAGCACACACATATCAGCTTGATTCTATTTCAAAATGAAGCTGTCATCCACTCTCCTGGCCCTGATGGCCTCAACTTTGACAATGGCAGCACCGGGCCGCCTCACAGAAAGAAGGCTCCCAGACCACTTCATCATCGGCGAGAATCTGGATGGCTTGCCGGAGTGCTACGTAGGAGATCCCTTTACCCGAAAACTCTCCGCGCCCTTATATTCGATTCGGAATATTGACACTCTACTTACTCTCCCAACAGAAAGAGTGCATGATTGAAAAAGCCAACGCTGTCAAGAATTTGCCGATCCTCAAACTGAACGTCCATGACTTCTGCGATATGCCCAACTGGCTTCGTGTCGGGAGCTGGGTGGACTGGCATTATGTTCCCTGTGTGGACAAAAAATGTCCATGGCCTAGAGATGATTCTCGAAGGGGTATGTCGGCATCAACCATACACTTTTCCATCTCAGTCAATCGAAAGAGCCCTTGCTGATAAGATTACATCACAGAGTCTGCCCACTGGTTCAAGAACACATGTGGGTGGTCAGGTTGATCCTGAGCCACACTCTAGAAGATGCTTGGCCCGGGCAACTACTTAAGTCTCAGGCGCTACAGTGCCCCATTACTTAGATCTAGGCGAATATTATAGTTTTAATTGGAATCAATCAAAGTGACCCTTGAGTCGATGAATTAATCTTATATCTCTGAAAATACGACAGTGTGGGAAACATCTTTAAGCTGACGATACTTAGCATGTCTATAGTAGTGAAAGCATTCCTCCCTTGTAATAAGTCTCATTGTATGCCTGAGACTGGAGTAATTGGTTTGTAGGGCTTGTGCACCCTACAAACTTGTTCCATTCATACTGAAATAGTGATCATATGGAACCATCTGTCATTAGTGGCTTTTCAAAGCCTGGTCCCTATCTTTAGGGTACCAATTCAAGTCTATGATCACGATGTACATTCATGTTCTTCTTCATACTCCGAGTCCTTCCTCCGCCTGTTCACCTCAGTCCGTGCGATACGCACGTCGCGAGCGAGGAGCCCCGACAAGTTTGTCTGCTCCAACAGCCGATTCACTCCTGGCAGCATCCGAACTTCCAGGCTTGCGTAAAGCTGGGCCGCCCTGAGGAGAATGTGGCACCATGGATGCTGGGGCTTGACTGGGCACATTATCCGTGGATGTGGCCGGCTCGTTCGAATGCATTGAGGCCTGAGACGCAGTACGAGAGTGAACTGGGGCTACCCGGGGCAGCCTGAAGATCTGCTGTCGGAGGTCGGATAACTGTCCTGCTGGCGTCAATGGCAGGTCGGATAGAACATTGCGGCCATATCTTCGGACCGGAAGCGGGATGCGCCACTAGAGCAGCCACGACAGAGGTCTTCCCATTAGTGCGCAAAAGTTGTTGTACTTTCCGAGGTCCCAGGGATTATTGGCGAGCCCTGTGAACAGATTAGTCGTTAAGAAATGAATAGGGTTTTGGTGCAAAAGATGGATCCCAACTTACATTTCACGCGGACGATTACTCCGCCTGGGGTCTCCTCCTGAGCCGCCATGTAGGTACCGCGGAACCGACGGTCTCTTCCCAGCTCGCTGTCGACCGTATTGCGCAGAGCTACCTGTCTGCCAATAGAGACGACCATAAAGCCCGCATGAAGGAAGTTGAGGATGGTGAGGAATAACAGTGAGCCCTCGATGGCGGTGGATCTCAACTGCTTGTCGGACCAGGTCCAGACGCATGAACCAATGACCAGAAGACCATCGAGAGAGAGGAGGAAGAGGCCGCAGAGATATGGTTTCACTGTCTCTAGGTAGACAGGAACATTTAGAGCGCCACAGAAGTGATTGAAGAGCGGCAGGCATTTTCCAAGCTCCTCACAGTGGTACATCTTTTAATCAAGTCAGTACGTAGTCGTAGAGAGGTGTGGGAAAGATAATCGACAACTTACTCTGTCCGATACCGTACCGCAGTGCTCACAAGTCCGCAGCCGTCGTCTCCTGGTAGTATGGAACGTAGCGGTGTGCAAATTAGCTGGCCTGTAATACATGAAATTAGTTTGGAACTGAAGATGCTTAGGACACTCATCATCGTGTCGACTGAGTGCAGGAAGCCATGAGCAAAGGACACAGAGGGTCTCTGCTCACCAGTAATGACGAAAAGCTCGGCCGGGGTCGTCAACCTGAACCACAATTTTGTTTTGTGGTGTCTCCCAATGTCCGGCGTGATTACGGCGATGATGCGCGAGCCAGCGACACCGCATCACGGCACCAAACCAATTCATGATTAGGGTCCCATGGAAGATCGCCAGCGCAAGACTGATGTTCCAGCGGTGGGTGTTGAGCTCGGCGTCATCACCGCCCACGAAGCCGATACCACGCTGCGAATAGTACCAGGCGCGGGCTGCATACGTGACTCAGTAAACAATGTACTACCTGATGAGGGAGAAAGCTGATTATGGGGATACTCACAGGGAATTCTGAAACAAATGACATAGACGGACAGCCCGCCGAAAATAGCCGTAACAATCTCGAAAAAATGCTGGAAAAAGACCAGCAACGTGGTGATTATGAGGCGCTGGGCAAAGCCGCGGCGCTGCAGGTCATCTAGACCCAATCCTGGGTACACGCGATAGAGAGGCATGTTGAGTGGTCGGGTCGAGATATGTAGAGAGAAGGTTTGAATAGTGTGAGAACAAGACCGTACGTGTGATATCAGAACAACTTCGTATGTTGTTCAAGCTGTGTTCTCGTACTATGTTTGTTGATGTTGACGCGCTTGACAGCTGGGAGGCTAAGTACTTAAATACTGTAAGGGGGAAGACGTGAGGTTATTGGCGGATAATGGACCCATTGTCTAAAGATAATCTATTGTGGCTCTTGATTCGTTGGGGTTTAGAGCTAAGCTTTTGATTGGCTATAGTTAAGACGGAGTTGTTGAAGGAGAAAATGTGTGACTTTTGATTGGCGGAATTATTGGACGATAGGACTGCCTTTTTAAAGAAGCCTATTAGGTCCTGCCTGTGCGTGTTCCTTTTAATTAGCTGCTAAAGATTTGAACGAAGTGGAGCCTCTAGAGCCTTTTTTTTTGGATAATGGACTATTATTGGATGATAGGAAATATTGTAAACTTTGTCATTAGTAGCTGATTAGCTGATTCTTTAATGATGACCCCCTCGGTTTCGCGTAGCGGTAGATGGGTGCGCGGTTGCTTAGTTATAGAGTACGGCCCCTTCTAAGTAGGTGCTCACATTAAGGCCGAGGGCCTAACGCGTCATATCCGTACAAATGTCACCTATACTGTTGTATTATGAGAGATTTGAGGTCAATATCATGGCTTGAAGTCTTTTCTTGAGTATCTCAGGGTCTAGTGAATTGTTCCGTTTCCAATTCTCATACATACGAATTGTAAAATTCAACACCCGTCATCAGATAAACTAGCTTCAATGACACTCTGTCCATTCCCAGGAGGCGACCATATCTTGTCAATCTTGAAGCCGCCGGTCTCGAGCAACTCCTTCCACTGGCCTGCAGTGCGATCCATACTTGCATGTAGACCCAGCATTACCCAGTCCAGACTTGCTGGGTAGAAAGGACATCCAGTGTCTGGTAAAATGAACTCATTGATAATGACCTTGGAATATCCCCTCTTCATCGACCCACGTAGGTTGTGAAGAATCTTCAGACAGTCCTTGTCAGGCCAACAGTGGAATATGTGACTGAAGAAGTATGCCCTCGCCCCAATGATAGGCTGGGGCTGGAAGAAGTCGTGCTTCACACGCGCAATCTTTGGGTCAAGGCTTCGAATGTCATCAATCACAGCTGGCAGGTCTTCTAGAACAAGTTTACCAGGGGGTTGCGGGTAGCGCTTATCAAACGCCATCAAGTCGTGGCCGCGGGCTCCGCCAATGTCAACCAGAATTGGGGCATCGGAGGCAGGGTCCGAACCAGAAAGGATGGTATCCTGGATGGGGAACCATTCGACCCACGATGGCTTGTCGCCCCGGACGCCCTCCATGAGATTGTTGAAGTTGTCGAGCACTTCAGGCTTGGAACGCCATAATTGGAATGATTCAAGTTCCGTTCCGTGAGAGAATTGGAACAGGCCATTGTTGGGGTCATCAGGGCAGGCCGCACCTCGCTCCGCAATGTATTCGGGAAGCTTGGACAGAGAGCGGACATATTGGTCCCAGCTGCAGATGCTCAGTGTTTGATTTCTCCGAGAAGCTATATTCAACTTGAGATGAAAGACAAAGTAACTCACAAATGAATGGAACCTGCTTGGATTGCAGGTTTGGCCAGTGCACAGGTGATGGGAGTGGCTCTGTACTCTTCCATGCCAACCTCTTCAATGGTGCCGTTCGTCGCAAGAACGCGCATGATGCGAACTATTTTGCTAAATATCAACAAGACACTTTATTGTTCGCCGTGGTAGAGACAAACCCACCAATTAGTAGCTTCTCGGCCTTGGTATTGTCCGCAAGTTGGCGAGCTGTCTTTGGAGTCTTGCTCTCAGCCAGGATGTTGAAAATGCCTAGTTGGATTCCTATCCGAACACAGACGGAAATTGTGGGCTAAATTTGACTGTAAGATTCATCACATGTGTACACTGTGAGTGGTGTCTTACTAGGAGGCCCAGCTCTAGGGCCGCATCAGCTGGCTTTTGAAGCGCCGTCGTAAGCTGTTGAGACAGATGGAGTGCCTTGGCACGCACGCGCTCATCGAGGAATACCCCCGAGCCTTGAGGATCTGCATTCTGCAAAAGGCATGACAGCTGTGAGGAGATCGAACTGACTATTTCGGCTGACATAGCGATTGTGCCTGGGAATACCAAGTTCCGAAGCGGATGGTGGAATTGATGGAAATGGCCCGGGGCGTCCTCCTATTTCTGCCTCAGGGTAGCTCGTGGTATTTCATTAATATGGGCATGCTCGTCCTCGGGTTCAGTCGGTATGGTATTCTATCATCTACTCTTGGATCGCAACATCGGGATCAGCTTTCCGGGTGGACGGGGCTGGGTCATTGTTTTTGAGTCATTCAATTCAAATCGGAGTCCACCCAGAACTCAAAATCAAAACCTTGGCCAGAGGTGTGACTGTTCTACATATGTTCTGGCCGCTATTACTAAGTCTCGAGTCAGTTTTCGGTACGCGAGAGGCATTGGATTCCAGGCTTGGCGAGGATTCTATGAGCTAAAGGTGATATGGCTTCAATTGTTCAGAGCGCACTGCCTGCCAATTGCCAAACGAATCCGAGCGGTGTGCCTCGTAAGCATACGAGAGTCAATTTGCAGCCTTCATCCCTTTCCGTGGATATCTCGCGGCCTGTGAAAGCCCGTTCACTACCTGAACACCATCTTCTTCACCGGATTGCTCTCCCGCGTATGCGTCGAGAATCCCCCGGTGCACATGATAAGCGCCCAGAGTACATCCATCCTTGACGTGATATTGGGGGCGGAAGGGTCTCATTGGTGATCATGAACAACGAGCTGTACACTCATGAATCAAGATCCCGGAGAACAACGCGGCGGGGGATGATGATTCTAAAGGCTATGCGAACAAAAGCCTTTTGCACGTCGAGGTGGTGGCCGGCCCGAGCGATAGTAACAAGGAACTCCGTCAGAGTTTATATCTGATCCACATCATCTCCGAGCGGACATTGAACATATTCACAGATACTCAAGTACGTGTTTTCCTCCTTACATTGCTATCTCGATGCGCCGCAGGACCTGACTCGGCTTTTTCCCACCTCGAGACTCACGTAACGATCGTCGCATCAACTTCCTGCACAATGCTGTTGAAACAAGCAAGCACACAAGCAGAAATTTGCTTCACGTCGTTCTACAATGTAGGAGACCTCTCATTCTATATAATTATCTGAAAGATCACTGACCCTTTCAGATTGTTGATGGCCATAGACGTACTGCAGAACGATGTGTTCGCGGCGTTAACCCGGCTACAGAGGAAGAACTGTGGGAGGCGCCCATAGCCACGAGAGAAGATCTTGACGATGCCGTCATTGCAGGCAAAAGGGCCTTTGAATCATGGTCTCAAACTTCCCTTGTGGATAGAAGGAAGTGTTTGGGCAACTTTCGGGACCTGATAGAAAAGTACAAAGATGATCTCAAGAGTGTCATCATGGCAGAGACAGGGAAGACTGTAAGCCTCAATTGTTTGAAAGACGCGTCCCTGTTTTCCTTGTCCGCTTTTCACTCTGATTATACTCAGGGCCGGGGGCCTTTTCTAATTGACGTACACAATAGCAAGCGATTACAGATGCCGAGTTGGTCCTGACAATGGCTCAACTAAACTGCAATCGTACGCCCCCTTCTCAATCACTTTCAGCTTGAACTTTCTACTAATCTTCAGAGCAAAGTGACGCTCGAGATGCCAGAAGAAGTTCTCCAAGACGACGAGACCGTCTTGACAGTCAGGCGTTACTTCCCCATTGGAATCGTTGGTGCCATCTGCCCATGGAATCTGCCATGTGGGGTAATGGGCATCAAGATCTTCCAAGCCGTCATTGCAGGTAATGTCATAATCTGCAAGAATAGTCCCTATGCACCATATGCGGCCTTGAAATTCTGTGAGATTGCGCAGATGGCGTTTCCGCCGGGTGTCATACAGATTCTGGGCGGCAGTGATGACATGGGCGGTTGGCTAGTCGAGCATCCGGGCGTCCCGATGATAGCATTCTCGGGACACACGCGCACGGGCAAGAAGATACAAGAGATGGCGGCTAAGAATCTGAAGAGATTGACTCTGCTCCTGTGAGTTACCGCAGCCTCCCTAGTAGATCTACTGTTGCCCTCGCGGATCATTCTAGTTGCCAGGCTAACTGTCTCAAACTATTAGAGCCGGCAATGACCCAGTCATCGTCTGCCCAGATGTCGAGGACGTCGACAAGGTGGCCAAGGAGGTCGCCCTGTCGACATGGTTCATATCTGGCCAGGCCTGCATCGCCACCAAACGCATCTATGTGCACGCCGACATCCATGAGCGATTCCTGGAATGCTTGGTCGCTGCAACTAAAAGGACAGTTGTCGGCTCTTGCGCAGACCCAAATGCATACATTGGTCCAATCCAGAATATTGACTTGTTCCGACGCCTCAAGCGCCTCGAACAAGAATGCGTGACGAATGGATACAACATCGTCCTCGACGGCAGGAACCGCGATTCAGCAAGGATATCTTCTGCTGTCAATGGTAACGGGGCCATGAATGGCATATCTCATGAGCGCCCTGAGAAGGGTTTCTTCTTCTATCCTACGATTGTGCTTGACCCTCCATCCCACTGTCGGCTTGTAAGACAGGAACAGTTTGGTCCTATCTGCCCATATCGCCGTTGGACTGACCTGGAAGACTTGATCAAGGAAATTAACAGCTCCGAGTATGGGCTGGGAGCGACGGTGTACTGTAGGAGTGATAATAAGGCTGTTGAAATTGGCAAGAGGATCCACGCTGGTATGGTCTGGGCCAACTGTCATCCCAGGGCTATGGGACCGGAACCTTACGGCGGGACCAAACAGAGTGGATTTGGTGCTGAGGGCGGTGAAGCCGGTCTGAAGTGCTTCATGAACCCGCAAACCATGTTTAAATTTCGATGGAGCATGGTGAAGGATTAGCAGCCTTTTTGTTTGGTAGGTAGGGCCACCCACAGTCAACTTCAAATTTCCGCTCTAAAATATGAGATCAGGAATTCACACCCACAAAAACGGAGGGTACACCTATGTAGGTAACTCGGAATCAAAATGGTTAGGTTCCTACCTGAGCAGGTATCTGATAGGAGGTTATCCAATAAGGAGTTATCAATTGATCCCATAGAAGGTTGTCATATAAGAGCTTGTCCTATAAGAGGGGGGAGGTTATCCTATGGGAGGTTATCCTATGGGAGGTTATCCTGTGGGGCTTGGGTGTACCCTCTGTTTTTGCGGGTGTGAATCCCCTATCTCTAAAATATCTTTTAGTGAGTGAGATGCAGTAGCCGTTACCGTCAAGTTTCATGCTAGAATTTGGAGCGGCTAAAGGCTCGGGGCAGGATTTGCATCCAGCGGAGTACTCCTAGTCAGCTCCAGGCCCCGAAGTCCACCTCCGCCGCCTCAAAGTCCGCCACCAGAAATCCGCGTACTCCCTTGACGAAGTACACATAAAATGAAATGGCCATTTATAATGTTCTAGGAGTGCGTCCGAGTTGCAAAATTGATAACAACACCTGCAAATCTACGATTTTCCTAGCTTTCATTGGCAGTGCGACTCACTTTGTCTATTCAGCCCGTCCTCCGTCAACAGTTCTACTTTTGGAGCACCACCCGCTTCTTTTTTCATTCCTCAAGATTCATCAATTTCAATCGAAAAATAAAAAGATAAAATACATACACAGTTCAGCGCTAACGGAGGCCAGACAAAGGGCAAGTTTTGCCCCCCAGATCCGACATGGTGCATAAATCCCCGTTCAAGGTCATCGTCGTGGGCGGAGGGCCGGTGGGCCTGACAGCAGCCCATATCCTTTCCCGAGCTGGAATAGAGTATGTCGTACTAGAAAGACGGCCGTCGATCAAGATCGACGTTGGTGCAAGCCTAGCTCTATGGCCCCAAGGTCTTCGCGTGTTGTCGCAGCTCGGCCTCCTGGAGCGTCTGCAAGAGCTCGGAGAGGAGATGGGACGTACCACAACTGTTACGCTGGAAGGGTATAAGTACAAGGAAACATGGGCTACTGAGACCATGAAAAAGAAGTGAGTTCACCATATATTTCAGCACTTGTCTCTGCTCCAAAACTGATTTGATCTTCTTTTTGCAGCCATGGCGCTCGAGCAACCATCTTCCATCGGGCCGATATCGTGACTCTACTACACGAGAGCCTCAGTGCAGCAGACAAAGCGCGTATCCATACGGACAAGCTAGTACTCGGAGTCGCGACCGACAAACACGGGATCGAGGTTCGTTGCGGAGACGGGAGTACGTACCGTGGGAACATGGTCATCGGGGCAGATGGCGTCCACAGCAAAATCCGCCAGAGCATGCGCAACCTCGCCATCGAATCTTCTGAACGAAAATTCAACGTGGAGAAGCCATATTTGTCCGAGTACAAGGTCCTCTGGTGTACCTTTCCCCGCCAGCCATGCAACGACCCAGGCGACACCATCGAAATTCATGGGAGAGACGTCTCACTCCAATGCATTAACGGCAAGAAGAGATCCTGGCTATTCATCTACGAAAAGCTGGCCATACCGACAAGAGACCGTATCTCTTACTCGCAGCAGGACGTCAACGAGTTCGCGGCCCGGCATGGTGAACTCGCAGTCTGTGAGCACCTTAAAGTCAAGGACGTGTTCCCTAAGTGCTACACGGCAGGCATGAGTAACCTCGAAGAAGGCATCGTGGAGCATTGGAGCTGGGACCGGATGGTGCTCGTCGGAGATGCATGCCACAAGTTCACCCCGAATCAAGGTCTGGGGTACAACAACGGCACACAGGATCTCGTGGCGCTGATCAACGAGTTGAATGGGGTTCTGTCAGATGAGCATCGCTCTGGAAGCGCGGCCCTGTCTCTCGATACCCTGACTGGTGTTTTCAGTCGATACCAGGCTGCTCGTATGGAGCTTCTCCAGAACGATATGAATTCCTCGGCTTCCTGGACACGCATGTCAGCCTGGCGGAACTGCATCTTACATCTCTTGGACCGCTATGTGCTGCCTGCGATCCCCAGGATGGACGAGTTGGCAATCACGCACATGGTTTCCGGGCCTGTTAGCAGGACGCTTGTTCTGGACTTTATTGAGAGTGAAGAACCATTCCAAGGCACGGTCGCTTGGAAACATGCGATGAAAGCGCCGAAGCCAGCTGGTGAAAAAGTCCCGGTGTCTTCGTGGGACTGAAGCCCAGGAGCCAGAATATTAATAATTGGTCCCCTTTAGAAGATAGATAATCGTCCCCCTCCAAGCCCGTCGAAATTTCAGTTTATAGGTTGCCCTCAGACTTAAGAAGACCATGCAAAGCCGTCTCTGCCTGGTCAGTGGATCGCTTACTGCCTGGCTGCTGGATTCGTGAGGCCGAGAGCAGCAACCGATAGCTTTTAGCAATCGTAACAGCGCAGAGGCTCAACTCGGCTTATGTGACTTTCAGGACGATGCTACCTCCACATCCGACCTGGGATGATGGAGGATCTTAGTCAACTGGTAATGGATGACGCCTGTCCGCGTCTTCAGTGGTATGGCTTTATCTCCGGGGACCTGCAGAGCAACACCCGGAAGCTAATCACCTTCCCGGAGGGGCCAAGCTCCGTGCCGTCACATTCCGTCACCCCCCTGAGGGGCAGCTCAGGCACAGAACATACCTACGGCACGCATTAATCACGTAACCATTCCATATATGACTTTCCCTACGTTTCATCCTTGAACTCTGCGAAGCTGTTATCACCATCTTTAATCCAACATCAACTGGAGAACGCATCAAACAACTTCAGAAGTTAATCAGAGAAATGGGCGCCGTCACCTCCAGGATTTGGGGCACCGCCTCCGCCGACCTCAAGCTCGACAGCGTGGTCAAGCTCTCCAACGGCGTAACCATGCCGCGCCTAGGGTTCGGCGTATGGCAGATCGACCCCGCCGTGTGCACCTCTGTGGTCGAGACGGCCCTGGAGGCAGGCTACCGGCACGTCGACTCAGCACAGGCGTACCGCAACGAAGCCGAGGCCGGTGCGGCGCTGCGTTCGTCAAGCGTCGTCAAGCGCAAGGACGTCTTCTTCACGACCAAGATCCCGCGGGACCTGGGCAGCGTGGACGCCAACTACGCGAGCCTCTTGGAGAGCGTCAACAAGATCAATGGCGATGGCCCGGATGCTGATGCTTATGTGGATCTGTTCCTGATCCATACCCCGCGGATGGGTCCCGAGGGGATCAAGAATGTGTGGCAGGCGCTGGAGAAGCTGCTCAAGGAGGGCAAGACCCGGAGCATTGGGGTGAGCAACTTCAACGGGGAGAATATACAGGGTATGAAGGAGTACGCTACTGTTTGGCCTCCGCATGTCAATCAAATCAAGGTAAGCACTTCGCCAGTTTCAAGGTGGCGATCTCCTTGGCGATCTTAACTAACACGGTGCATCAAGCTCAACCCATGGGTCCAAGAGAAGGAGATTGTCAAGTACTGTGAGGACAACGGCATAGTGCTCCAGGCATACAGCCCACTGGAAAATGGGAGGAAGCTCGATGACCCCACAGTTGGTGAGATTGCAAAGAAGTACAAGAAGTCGCCGGCACAGGTCTTGATCCGGTACTGTCTCCAGAAGGGATGGGTGCCTTTGCCAAAGAGCGTTCACAAGGAAAGGATTGTCGAGAACACGCAGCTATACGATTTTGATATATCTTCGGAAGATATGGCCACTTTGGATAGTTTGGATGGAAAGTAAGCTGGGCCATATCCGCCGCCTGACCAGGCTGGTCTTCACACTTCTGCCACGGCCGGCCGTCCGTCTCATGTAGTAATTCTTTATATGCTGCCTCGTTCGAAGGACTGAGTGGGGGTTCCGGCTAGGGAATGAGGGTTTTAAGATTACGGATATGATTTAGAATGTCAACAGTCACTTGGAAATTCCGTCGTGCAGGTATTTAAGAACCTTGAAAGATGGGGGAGCTTCGTTGATGTCGACATCTACACCACCAGTGCCGGGAGTGGGGAAGTGCAGCTCGATGTCTCCATTGCGTCACACCTTCTCATTATTAATCGACCCCCGCATCCCAATTTTCTCTTCCTTATTCCCCATTGTATAATAATAAGTTTCCTCCTTCACAGAATAGTCACGCTCCCAAGACTGTTTACCACAAAAGTAACACCGGCAATGGCTCCTCTCCCAGACGAACAACTCCACCCAGTGGCCACCGGCCCCGCAGCCGAGGTGGTCAAGGCGCACTCGCACGACAGCAAGCCAGGCGAGCACGTCCTCTACTCGGGCTGGTTCTGCCCCTTTGTGCAGCGCGTCTGGATCACCCTGGAGGAAAAAGGCATTCCCTACCGCTACCAGGAGATCAACCCTTACAAGAAGGAGCCCTCCTTCCTGGCGCTCAACCCGCGCGGGCTCGTGCCCACCCTCGGCGTGCCGACCGCGGACAAGGGCGAGCAGCCGCTCATCGAGTCCGGGGTCATCTGCGACTACCTGGACGAGACATTCCCGGATGTACCGCTCTACCCTCGGGATGACCCGTTCAAGAAGGCCAAGCTGCGCGTGTCGATCGACTATGTCACCAGCCGCATCATCCCGGCCTTCCACCGTTTCCTGCAGCACACGCCGGAGAAGCCCTATAGCATTGATGAGGCGCGTAAGGAGTTTCTGAGCACCCTTGTCACCTGGATCAAGGACGCTGATCCGGAGGGGCCTTTCTTCGCGGGCAAGGAGCTGAGCATGCCGGATGTCATAATGGGACCTTGGGCGGTGCGTCTGTGGATCTTTGACCACTTCAAAGAGGGCGGTCTGGGGCTTCCGAAAGCTGGGGAGGGTGGCGCGGATGAGAAGGCCTGGGAGAGGTGGAGGAAGTGGGCGGCTGCTATTGAGAGCAGGGACAGTGTGAAGAACACATTGAGCGAGAAGGAGCACTACCTGCCCATATACGAGCGATATCACACTGACAAGGCCCAAAGCGAGCTTGCGAAGGCAACGAGGGCCGGTCGTGGTGTACCTTGATTGGAGCTCCCGGTTATGATTTATTTTAGCTGAGAATTTTGGTTACAGCTGTGGATGTATGGGTTCCCTATGTTGCAGCTGCCATGTTTCAATTTGGTCACAGATTGCATCGAGATCAGGTCTAATGAGGCAACTAAACAGTGTGATATAAAGTATCGTCTAGGTCAAGGAAGAGAGCCAATCCTTGCTCAACTCAAGCTCACTGGTCACAGGTTCGTACAGGGCTCTCTGCTCTTCGCTGCCAAATCTCCGTAGCAGCCACTGCTGGTGGAGCCTTGGAGAGTCTTCCCATTGTCGAGGTGTCCATCCTTCAAAATCAACAGCTAGAGGCCCATTCCAACAAAACTCCAGTGGGTTGGCTGGGCGATTGACACCTCCCCAATAGTGCTTACCCAAAGTGGTACAGCTGTAAACAGTAGACACGTCGAAATTGACTAGCACAACTCTTGGGATAGTAATGGTGGTGTTCTGGCTAGTGCTGAGTTTGGCGCTGGTATCTGTAGCCAGCATCACATTACGGCTAACCAAATTCCCATGGTCAACTCACAAATGCAAACAACGTGCATGAATCTCTAGGATGCGAGCTAATACCTCTAGGCGGTAATCCTCGGGCAGGTGGAATGCATCTATGCGGCGGTAGTCGATGTAATCATTATGGATGAGCGAGCTCTGCAAATCGACCCCTTCAATTTGCTCGACCAGGATCATTCTCACTGGCCGCTGACGCACGACTCCATTGCTTGTAATGGGCAGATTGAAAGTCCACGACCCGTAGAAGTCCGGGACGCCTCTGCCTGTCTCCCCGGCAGACATGAGGCACTTGTATGCGGCGACCTCGGTGGTGTAATCCATATCTGCTTGAGCTGTGACATCCCGCGGCCTTACGCCCCAGATGAAGCAGTAATATAGCGCATCATAGATCTTTGCAACAGCCTCGAATGACGGTCGGCCCGGTGGTGCAACAGTACAACGCACTATCTGGGCGCCGTGACCACAGCCGATACGAATATATGAGTTGATTGTAAGTTGTGCTGTTTGCTCTTGAGTTGATAGTGGTGTAGATATGGTCGTTGATGTGGTTGAATTCGTCTCCAGCGGCGGGTACGAGACAACAATGGCGCTCTGGGTCATTGTCTTTAGTTCCTCGGGAGAGGGCCCCCTTCGGGGCCAGGGACCGTATTTTCCTTCACGATCAAATGGCGGGGGAGCTTCGTGAGGTTCAATCTGCACAGTAAAGCCACGTATGTAGGGCAGGCTAGGTCTGTCCGGGTCCTGGGGCGGAGCCCAAGGTTCCCATATCTTTTGGCGTGCTGAGGCCGCGGGTAATTCAGGACAAAATTGTCGGATCTGCTGCAGAAGTATTTCATTTTCTCGTTCCTCCATTGTGAAGGGGCTTTGTATTGGATCTGGGAAGTGAATTTGGTGTCGTAAACGCTGGGTCTTGAGCGTTTACCACTGTATGAAGTCACCACATGCATTTTATATTATGGGGAATCAGTAAAGAAATCACCTGCACTGGGCGTCAAACTTCAAAGTACTCTCCTGGTATTAACCCAGCAGAAGGTGGTGGATGTGTGTGTGTGTCATGGAGAGATTCAAGGTAGGCAGCAACCAACAGAACTTCAACGAAATGGGGCAATGGTTCCACATTTGCAAGGCAGCAGGATATTAGCGCGCGACCACCTGAAAAGCCGTAACAAGTGCGACCACGGTTCTCTATTTATTGGAACAAAGTCATCCTGTTAGCCTCGGCCGGCTCTGCACTTTTATTACTTACCTAGGTACTGTGGATTGAAAGTGCATTCCCGTCGTATATGGTTGAGGTCTCTAGGAAGTAGATAGTGTAAATAACGGTTATTACACAAGAGTGCATATTAAACCAACCAATTAAAAAGACTAGCAACACTTAAATGGGCTTCGTAGAAAAAATACTTACTTACCATTCTATACTTATAAGTAGCGGTGATGCGAATTCTGCAATTAAGACATGATGCATTGGAAATATTTGTATTATGGGATATTATTACCCTCACTTAGTTTGTGCTTGGCTCTACCCTCCCTCTTGGACATTCCTAAAGCACGCAGGTCTGACACGTCCTCCACCAGCAGGGTGTATGCCCCTGAACAACAAGAGGTTCCGTCCATGTCAGAAATCATTTGCCGTAGAATGGTCTCGCTCGCAACGCAGACGTAGTAGCACTCTTCTTTACAAACCCTCCCAATGGCATTGGGCTCGTAAGGCGAGAAGAAGTCCCAAGTTTGATCAGGTCTGTAAACATCCAGTAGTGGGATTTCCAGTTGTGTCCCTCCCTCGTGATCCTCCATTACAACCTCTTGTCGGTGACCGGGTCTCTGTTCCTTTTCAACGACGCTTGTCGAAGCCATGGTGATCCTCGCAACGTGAGGAAATTGTGAGGGCGGCCCTGGCCGCTTCCTATGGAGGCCTCGATCTCTTTCTGTCCCTCTCAGACGCCTTTGCTCCTTCCGATATCTGTTCACCCGTAGGATGTGCTCCAGCTCTCTCAATCTACTACACTTCACATCCTCGTGCGTTACGCATGCCATTATAGCGAGGGTTCGCAAGGCGTCGTTGCCAGCGTGGTGGAGGCTGCGGGGCTGATATCCCTCGGTGAAGCCCAGTGTTCTCATGGCGTACCTAAGTGAGATACTTAGGCCGTCAAGTCTTGTGTATTCCGTGTTCTTGTGATATGCCTCTAGGACAAGTGGCTGCAAATCTACCCAGGCTGAGAAGAGACCACAAAGCTGAGGAAACAGACTTGAGATGGCGTTCAACTCGGCTCGTGCCGAGTAGGTCACCAGGATGAGAGGCTTTCCAGACCCAGCATCCTTGAACTGCTGGATGGATTCTTCAACCTTACAGGCGACGGCTTCAGCGTCAACGTCTTGATCGACTTGTCCCCACGAAATCTCACTCGCAGGTCGAGATCGTTCAAAGCCCCGGATGTTGAAGCAAATAGACTCAACCGTCCCGAAATTCTGTAATGGCGCTCCAGATTGGTGGGTGGCCATTCCGTGATGATCTGAGACACCAGTCAAGGATGCTGGATGGATTGGATGACCAACAGGTTTGAGTTCAGAGGCGAAAGCAAGGCCGATTGAAGAGAAGTCTTGCTCATCGTAATGCTCCGTATCCATCGCAACAAGATTGGCATGGCCCATTGTTGCACGTAGGATGTCGATGTCGCAAATCCGACTCCGTAAGAACGAGTTGAAGTCATCGGGGTAGCATGCGGATGAGGATGACCCACGTTCCCGCTGCTCCTGACGACGCTGAGAAGCCATGATTGAAGTTGGGTAGTCGTGTCGAGGGCGTTTGACTGGAGCCCGGGGGGGGGGGGGCAAGAGGCAAGAGAAGATCGCCCTGGTCATACAATGCGTTCTGAAGATGCGATGATAGCAATGATGTGGTGAAAGCGATGATGCGTAGCAGTATTCTTACGGTAGTGATTTGGATCAACAAAGGGGTGAGTGAAAGCAAGGGTTAAGATCGAAGGTGATCAAGCTTGGAAGCCTTGGGAGAACTAGAAGAACCTCGAAGCCTGCCTAATTCAGCTAATTTTTGGCAGTGGCTTGGAGCGAGCTTGAGGCCGCTTGCGCTTAGTGCAACTTGTGGGCGGTTCGTTGGACGACGAGCCTGAGTCACCCACGAGTTTTTAGTACGTGGGTTCCAAGTTTGTTTGTTTTTCAAGGCGCTAAATGCATCCCGTTGCCGGAGGTAGATCTTGTAAATCCAGGTTGTCATTTGCACAGATGAGCTGAGGTTGAGCAAGATTTGACAAATTGCCGGAAGTAGTAGAAGTGGTGTAAGTGGCGCCTCCTCTCTAAAAGTCAACATGTCCATATTTGGTCGAGTACGTGTGATTCACCCCCAGGATTTTAATTCCCTGTTCTTCAGGTAGCTACATGTACAATCCGACTCACATCAATTGCGTGGTGGTTCTAAAATTGATGACCCTTGCACAAACTGAACTACCCTATGGTACTGCCATGCACCTTAACAAATACGGCTTTACTAACTGCTTTCTAATACTCAATCCTGTGCCAGCGGTCAACTTGAGATCAGTATGTATATCAAGGAAATCATATCCGTCTTTCACCGCCCTCACAAAGTCGGGATTTCGTTTGGATCTCGGGTACATGTCGAATAGATGCAAAGCATCCTCCAAGAGTGCTAACCCAGCTGGCACCCCCCTTTCAACGAGAGCTTTGTAGGTCCGTTGTGTCGCCTCCCAGGGAACATGGTCGTCACGCATTCCGTGAATTAGGAAAGTTGGGGTATTGTAGCGACCAGCACGTATATGTGCCAGAGGGCTGACATTCCTAATCTGCTCGGTTGTAGGGGCTGAAGGGCTCCTCACGCGCCTCGACGCCTGGTCGCTTGTGCGCTTCAGCCCGTTGAGAAGCACCGGCAGAGAGTCGCCTTCCCAGTTCATATGGAGGATTAGCCGGGAGCGTGGATCATCCAGGGACATCCAACCCCCTAGGGCACGCAGAGACGCATCCGGGGAATAGCCAGTGACGGGGCTGTCATGCAGTCCTTCATAGAGATGGTCGTACCCTGCACCAGAAAAAGGGATGGGTTCAACACCAAATGGCAGGTTAGGTTGGGACCAAAACGAATCTTCGTAATCCGTCGCACCGTAAAATGCGAGAATTGCATCCGGTGCCCGAACCCCTTGTGCTGGTGCAGTCCATCCCAACGTCATTGCCAGGTGTGCACCTGACGACCAGCCGACTGCTACGACTCGGTCTCCATCAGGTCGAATGTCCGGGCGTCTAAGTGCGAGGGTGGGCAGCGTGTTTCGCGCCCAGCAGAAAGCAGCGCACACATCTCGCATCGGTCCTTCTGTCAATGTAACCTCGGGACACAATCGGTAATCTACGCTCACCGGCAGAAAACCAGACCCCAGAAGAATCTCGATTTGATCTTCGCGGATGTCTTTCCGAGTAGACATGATGTGTCCTCCGCCGTGAATCATGAGAGCTAACCTAGGCAGTACTCAGTCAGTGGCTATTCGAAAAGCCATGCACTAGGTAAGAAGTATCGACTTACCAATTGGGCGAGACTTTCCTGTCTGTTCATTAGCCCCGTCCGGATAATATATGTCAGCCGACAGGGATATTCCATCTTCGTTGCCATATATAACAGTTTCCGTCTCGACGGCAGGGGTCGACGAGGGGTCGACGGATATGTGTGTTGAATCCGAAGCGTGCGGAGGAGAGCCTGAGACCAGGAGGGCCAGGCCCTGAACGTCCGAGATTGTAGCAAATTGCGAATGTGACACCGTGGCGTTCAATCGTGCTCTTATCTCCGTGAAAAGTTCCGTAGCTAGAAGAGAGTCGACCCCAAGATCTGCGAGGATGGAGTTTGAGGAGATCTCTCCAAGAGGAATCTCCAAAACGTCACTAAGCATTTCCCGGATCTTCTGAAGTGACTCGGGTCCTTCTTCACTCGTCTCTGTGGCACCATTGGGTCTCTTTAGCTGTGAATGCCGTGGTGAAGCCGGAGAAGTTTCCGGCATGCCGTTGGGTACTTTCTGGGCTTGCAATGGTAATTGTGACACCGTAGGAGCGGGCGTGTTGTTGTGGATTGTAAGGTGGGCCTCAGCCCTCTCAGAGCTTGCCTTCGCAGAAGCACTCGAAGTAGCGGAATCTTGACTGTTCAACTTCCCGAGAACTCTTTTCAAAGACTTGACTGAGGCCTTCTGAAACGAGCATGCCATCATAGTCAGGACCAGACGCTCTGAGTCATGGTCGAAGACAAATATGTCGCACGACAGCTTCTTGGGAGCCGGTCTCACATACTTCGAGTAAGCAGTCCATGACTGCTTGTTACGCCCCGTCTCTAGGAATTCCTGGGTGTACTGAATGTCTCCCATGAAATTGCAGATCCACATCTCTCCTTCCTCATCGATACAGAAACAATTTGCCAAAACGCCGGCAACCTGGGCGACGCTATCCGTTAGCACAGGATCGCAGAAACTCGTCCCCATATTATCTGGCCGCGCGAGTGGCATAGCAATACGAGCTGCGGCCTCATTCCCAGACGTATAGAAGCTCTGGATCCCGTGGAAGTAGTCTGCATAAGTGACCAGCGGGCGCATTCCCTGGTAGACAGTTGGCCCTTTGAACCCGATCGATGTGGAAGAACTCTCAATATCTTTACATCGTTGAAGCATAAGACTGCTGAGGGACTGCAAGTTGTTGATTGTGGGTGGCGTGCCACTCTCGGAAAGTGACACATTTCCCGAGCCATGCGTTACTGAATCACCCTCATTGTGCTCGTCATGACTGAAGATTGTGAAATCCCAAGACCTGGATGGTGCTCTCACCGCTGCCAATTTCAAGAGAACACTCTTGGTGGGATTGAGCACAAGCGGCGAGGACATGGTCAAGTCCTTGACCTGTGGAACAAGAGTGATACCATTGTCTGACAGAAGGCGAGAGGCCATCAAAACGAACTCAACGTACAAGGACGCTGGACAAAGGGTTTGATCCACAACTTCATGTCCCGACGTGTGTAGTTGGTAGAGTTCGTGCTTAGTATTGATCTCAAAGACAGCTTCGCCTTCCCGGCTTCGACTAGGTAGCATCCGGACTAATTCGGCAGGCGAGTCCACAGAACTTTGTTCCACGGCTTCCGAGACCGTACTGGTAGGCTTGTAATCTAGCCAGTGCCTCGTTTTTGCAAATTGGTATGGGGGCAGATTGATCCAGCTGTATGACGAGCGCTGGGACTTGTGGAACAGCCAAAACTGCACTCTCGAACCGTTTGACCAGAGCCGGCAGACAGCCTTTGCAAGACTGGCTTGGGCGTCTGAGCCTCGAAGAGAAGTAGGGATGTACACATGATGACCAGGAGATCGAGGTTGGATGGCGCGTTTCAGCATAGTCATAATTGGTGAACCCGACCCAGCCTCGAGCCAAATCACCGGCCCGTCGAATCGCTGCTCAAGCCGTCTGACAGCATCCATGAAGTGTACTGGCATGCGTGTGTGTCGTGCGATTTTCTCCGCAGTGATATCGGACCAATCGTCTTCATTGGAACACGCCTCAATGGGAATTCGTGGTGCAGCAAATTGCATCTTTTCCGCTGTCCCAAGGAGACCAGGCATTATGCAATCAAGGAGCCTTGAGTGGAATGCATGGCTATTTTCCAGACGTTTCATCCGGAGAGGTGTCGAAAGAGCCTCCGAAGCTCTCTTGATTGCCTCTATCGAAGGCAGGTCGCCAGCGATGACGAAGCTCTTCGGCCCATTGTAACATGCAATATCAGCGGCAAAGGGCCGACACTTCTGTTCCGCTTCATGAAGGAGACAATCGATATCGACATCGGTGCCCTCTACTGCAAGCATGACCGAAGGCTCAGAGCTGCACAGGGTGTGGATCAATCGAGCGCGCTCTGCGACCAGACGCAGGGCGTCCGCAAGAGAGAGAGATCCAGCCACGCACAGCCCAGTCAATTGCCCAAAGCTGTGGCCTATGATCCTGTCGACCTCGAGGCCGCAGCCCAGCCAGGACTTGGCACATGAATACTGAATCGTGAACAGGACGCAATGCAGGCTCACGATGTCTTCGATCGGCTCAGGATCGAATATGGTCGGAAACAGGCTTGGTAGACCTAATACTTCCGTGCAGATCGACTCGCAATCAGACTTTGTGAGAGATTGAGATTAGTATCAGCCACGCAAAATTCCACGCAAGGCGGAACCTGAGACTTTGACTCACTATATGAAGTTGTAGAAGTTTGCAGTTCTGGTACAGTCCCTTCGAAATATGCGCTGTCTTACCGTCCTGGCCACCAAAGCAAAGGACTACCGGAGGCTTGACGCTCGAATGCGCCTGGAGCTTGATAGTGCCAGATTGAGCCAGATCGAGTTGATTTGAAAGATCATTAGTGTCACTGGCCGGAAGAACCAATGAGCTCTCGAAGTCCCGGTTTTGTTTTGTGGCCAGGTTGTAAGCAACGTCGGCGAGATTGTTAGTTGTGGTAGATCGAGTCAGAAAGACTTTGAGCTTCTGACAGTAGGACTGAACCGCTTCCGCGGTATTTCCTGCTATGAATATCGGGAAGGATGGTGACAATGGATCGGGGCTCTCGGCTAGAGAAATTGCTGGGGGCTCAGCGCGTGCTTCTTCAAGAATCATGGCTGCGTTGTTACCCCCCGCACCGTAGTTGTTGATCAAAGCGATGCGCTTCTTGGCAATCCAATTTGTCGTGCTCAATGGAATGGCTACACGATCTTTGCCGATCGGTTCGATCTTTGGGTTAAGGCGTTTGAAATTCGCTTGCCTTGGGATCGTCTTCTTCTGCATCATCAAGACGGTTTTGATCAATGACGCTGCCCCTGAGGAAGCTTCCGTGTGGCCGATATTGTCCTTGACAGAGCCAACAAAGACATCACTGTCGCGGTGACGTCCACCAAACGTCTCCCGGATGCTTTTGAACTCGACCGGATCACCAACCTGGGTGCCTGTGCCATGTGCCTCGACATAGGTGACATCCGCCCCACAGGTTCCGGAAACCGCCAGGACCTTTTTATAGAGTGCAAGCTGTGATGTCGTATCGGGTACCTGGATGGCAGAAGTGTTTGATCCCTGGTTAACAGCAGACCCGGTGATAACGCCGATAATAGAATCCCCGTGCTGCAATGCGTCCTTCAGGCGTCTCAAAACGACGAGGCCTGTTCCTTCGCCACGACAATACCCATCAGCATCTGCGTCGAAAGCTTTTGAAGCCCCTGTGGGACTCAGAAAACCGGCACCCATCAGACTCTGTGACATCCTGGAGCTTGACATGCTGCAAGTACCACCTGCCAGGGCAACTGAGCAGTCATTTGTTTGAAGTGCCTGAGAATATGTTAGCTTTGAGTATGCATTTTGGATCGAACTAAGGTACTCACTTTACAAGCAGTGTGGATGGCAACGGCTGAAGCTGAGCATGCCGTATCTAGCGTCATCGAGGGGCCGGTCCAGCCAAAATGGTGACTGATTCGGCCACTGATGTAGGTTCGTAGGGTCCCAGTGAGCGAGAAAGCGTTGACTGGGTGTGATGCAACATTGCAGTCATAATCGTCGTTGGCTACTCCGATGTAGCAGCCTACTTCTCGATCGAATTCATGTGACCGAAGACCGCAATAACCAGACGATTCCATCGCTTCGTAGGCAACCTGTAGACACATCCTCTGTTGAGGGTCCATCGACTTTGCTTCGCGTCCAGAGATGCCAAAGAAGCGGTGATCGAACATGCCTGGTTCGCGAAGATAGCCGCCCATAAATGGTCCCTTTGGCTCACGAACGAGCTCAGACGGATCGAAACGATCTTTAGGAAGTGGTTTGACGACACATTTCGCTGCCTCGATCAAGCTCCAGAACTCTTCCAATGAATCGGCTTCTGGATATCTGCAGGACATGCCAATTATGGCAATTGCAGACTCGGGGAGGTCGCTATATTGAGCGTCTTGTCTGTCTGGCAAGGTCGACGTAGTTTGTGGAGTTGACACACCGGAGCTTGGTGGGCCATCTAGGCCGTCGTCTTCATGGTCTCCGCCAAATTTGGCTCCAGAAGCCCCGGTGGTGGTGGAAGGCACATTGACGACTCTTGGGACGATGACCTTTTCGCCAATATTAATGTATCGAAAATTTGCGTCTCGCTCCTTCATCATGGTGAATGAGGTCTCAAGAAGCATGTCCAATCGCGCTTGGTCAGTCAGAATGGATCGCATGGCAAGGTCGTGTAAGACACCTTGGGTAATGGGTTTGCCATCGATGCTGGATAGGAGTGGGCTTTGCAAGGCTTCAGCTCGGGGCAAATTGAAGCGCTCGTCTCGATCGCAAAGGGCCAGCACTGCTTTGAGTCCTGCTGTGTTACCACGGTGGTGCCATCGTCCTCGTGGTGCGAGGCGCATCGCCAGCATATTGGCCTTGGCCAATTCAGACATGAAAATTGCCAAGTCGCGCTCGGGCAACGTGACTGTCGCAGTCCTGGGGGCGGTGATGCACGAGATGTAAGACTGTTTGCGCCATTAGTAAACTACTTCCTCTGTGTAATAGACGCATTGGCATGGGCTTGCACTGACTCCAGGGTATAGGTCCATGATTTGCTCCAGGTCCTGAAGACATGAGCTCGATTTCCATCTGACTGCGATTGCCGAAGCCTCGTCAATTCCGCCGGGCGCTTTGAGAGTGTTGAGATCAACCACGGCTCCAGCACATAGAGCCAGCCGCACGGCTTTTGCAGCCAAGAGCTGGTATTGAGTCTCGTCCTTGGCGCAGGAAATGGCTACCGCCGTAAGGAAGCCGAGGCAGAATCCTTGAACATCTTGCATGGAGGACTCGATGATGGATGTTTCCCCATCACCATGACCAAGCTTCCAAAAATCGACGATTTGAGTGATCAATGTGAGTGGGCACAGGATAATGTTGTTCAAGGGCTCTAGTAAGCTCAGATTTGAGCCTCCCTGAAAGAACTGAGCCAGTTCTTGCAGTTTCTCCTTTGCCGGGACCTGCACCAGGTCTGGCCAAGCATCCAAGACAGTAGACCACAGCGACGGGAGTTCTGCTATTGTCTCTGAAAGAAACCTCAGGTCTGGTGTCTCTGTAATTGATCTGCGAAGCTCAATCATGCTGTCAACTGTCAGGGTGCCCTGAGGACCAAAGAGGACTGATGTGGCTTGTTTACGGCCATAGTGTGTAGGCAGCTGCCGACTGCCACTTTCGACGGCCATGACTGATAATCTCGTAAGATGTGAAATGATCTAGAAGCGACGGACGAGGCGAAGGTAACGTGGATCGTCATGGAAATACTTTCTGCAAAGACTTCCGGCCTGTTTGTGGTTCAGACCAGTGACGAATTCCGACAGTTGATTATATACATGTATTAACACTTGCACTATCCGCGCGTTCGGTTCCAGGAGGATTTTTCAGGGATACCAGTTGACTGGATACTGGTAGCATTACAATATCACCTGTAATATCAGATGAGTGGTGACACCTGTTGCACTAAATCGAGGTGGTCCTGGTCCTACTTGCGCGAAACTTCCAACAGCACCGTCTCAATGGAGCCGCGAATACGAATAATATCCTACTAATAGCTATTTACCCTTCTTTAGACCAATGTTATGAATTATTCAATATCCTGTCAGTGATGAAATTTACAAAACTCAAGTTCACCATTCCTCTAAGCCGGTACCATTTCAGTCGATCACTTCCTTGCATGCCAAGTCGATCCTTTGATCCTTACGAAATTATGATCTGGCCCCAAAAGAACTTTTGAGCACATGAGAATGGAGACATTGGATCTCACGTAAGTACGGACCTTCACCGACCACGACAGACCGAGAGAATAGCCCCATCACACTGGCGTCTCTAGCTGCGAGGTCCACATCACCAAGTGGTGCAGATGGAATGAAGTACCCACAGTAAGCACTATTGGTACAGCCGCTTGAGACCGTAGTGGCAATTGCAGCTAATCCATTGGAGGTGAGGGTCTTTTCGTGACGTTAGGCAGTTGGCCGGCGGGGAAACCCCGCCATGGGTTGTCCATGAACCATAGGTACCAACGGCATAACTAAGACAATGTTAATTTACATAATATAGTACAAAAAAGAAGAGTAATTGTGAACTACCTTACTTATTTTTAATATACTTAATTTTTAATTGTACTTAGAAAGTTTAATCTTATAAGTGAGATATAGTATTAATATTTTATTAAACCTTATAAATAATCTATAATTTAAATATTTAATACCTCTTTATTAATAAATTTAAATTAGTGCTGGTTTCCTACTTTTCATATAAAACAAAATCATTGACTTATGTGAATATTTATTAACGAATTTAATGTCAAATTGAAGACTTTAATACCCTAGGGTAGTGAATTTGTGTAACAATGGCTGTGGCGTTGGCTGGCTTTCAGCACTGGCCGTCTGTTAGGCTGACCGCAACTCGTACCCACAACTTTGAGCTTGGTGGTGGAACGCTAGAGTCTAGACCTAGTACACGCAGCACGTGCCTCGTGTAGCTGTGTGTGAGGAGTATGCTGGAGTGGAATATGCTGATATTTCGAAGGAGGGGCGAGTACATACTGTGTAAGCAAGTGCCTCTTCAGGAAGGTGTCGTCGTCTTGCTGGTCTGTGGGGACTTTGGGCGTCTCGAGTCTCGCTTTCGTTGCCATTGATTTGGTGGGGATAATAAACGAGCTGGAGCTTACTATGGTATAGCTTTCAGAATCGACTCATGTTGTGGAGCGGCGGAGTGGGGGGCAAAAGGCCCCGCGTCCGATGATGACCCGGCATCCTTCGCGGTGCGCTGCCGGCCTAACTTGATGCCCCTGCACTTGCTTTTTGCAGTAAAGGGCGTGAGGGACTTGGCCCACTTAGGACCAACCACCCAAAACTGGCCAATTGAGCAAGCTGGCAGCCTCGCATGCCCGCCTGACGGAAGAGGAGCGGCCCGCGGAAGGATCTCAGGGTGAACTGCAACGTCGCAAAGACCCGTTCGATCCTCCGGGCACTAGTATAGCGTCAATCCTCTGAAGCTTGGCCCAGACGGACCCTGCCGATCAGCTGCGGTTCGAATTAGCAATGCCATGACACATTCCCAAGGGGACCGGGTACCTAGATACATCCTCCCACTAGCATCACCGTGAGTTGGTATGTGTTCTGCGAAGGGGAGACGCCCGCATGGCTTGAGACTGCCCATAGGATTCCAACAGCTTTCCCACAACAAGGGAAAGCCTGCCAGGCCCGTGGCATCGATATATCTTAATGGTGTTGCCCGGAACGCACTCTGTCCGCATAGCATATTTAGTACCGCCGGACATTGGTGATCAACCGCCACTCTCTGTTGTACAAGTGTGGGAGCAATCTTATCGCATTTTTTTGAGCAGCTTTTGTCATTCGTGCGTTGTCGTCAGATATGGGAAGCGTCAAGCCTGAGATGGACGCGCTGGGCGTCATACTTGCCAAAGTTGGAGAAAAAAGTCAAGGTGAGGCCTTGTCACGATCATGCCTGATACCTGTGCGTTATTGACAAAGTACAACAGCTCGTTTCCAGTGCACATGGCGTCTGAGTGACACCCATGCGCAGGACGCATCGACCTCTTGGCAGACAGTCGACATGAAATCCAAGGTGATCACCAGATCCCCAGATTTTGCATGGCCGGAAGACCCCAGGGATGTCCACATCTTCATCGAATCTTCCCCTACCCAAGGCTGTGAGATCAGCCAGGATGGCTTTAGGCTGCCAGCAATGTTCGACTTTCTGCTCAACTTTCTCTCGGCTGCCGTCCAAGGACAAGGAAGCGTTGCTAGGCTCATCTTGCCACGAGACGGCGGATACATTGCACGCAGCGATATCATTCCACTGCGGATGCTGGGCTGCTCGCTGGTGACACACACCGTGAGCTTCTCCGAGCCGCACCAGTCCTTTGCTGGGGGTCCTGTCGCCTTTGAGAGCTTGGAACAACTTCCGACCATTTTTTCGGCGTCTGCTGCGGGCATGATGTTGAATTGGACGGAAGCCCAGGGCGCGGACATTCTCCAATCATCATTAAGCTCCCTTGATCTCGAATTGCGCAATCGACTCGCAATTTACTGGCTCGTCACGGGAGAGCCCCAACGCCCAACCTTGGCTATTGTAGATGGTGGTATCTCCGGCCCAGATAACGGGGGCACGGGAGAAAGCATCTACATGGCTGCCAAAGCTTTGGGAATTGACATGGTCGTTTTCGACACCCCAGGTCATTGGGTCAATGGCCCCCGTTTCTCACACTGGCGCAAAGACACTGTTGCCCTCGACACTCCGTTGAAACCCGATGCCAACTTTTCCAGCCGGATTGTGGATGCAGTACGTTCGTACGCTGGTCGGATTGATGGCATCATCACGTTCCGCGATCACTACAAGCTTCCGGTTGCAGAAGCAGCTTTGCAACTTGGGTTGGCCACGTACCCTCCTTCAGCGTACGAAATTGCCACGGACAAGTTCAAGACGAGCGTCGCGGTTGGGCATCAGGCGCATTGCGCCTCAAGTGCCCAGGAAGCTTCCAGGATCATAGAGGAGAATCATTTGGAATTTCCTCTGATCATGAAGCCCACGAATGGATTTCTCTCAGAGGGCGTCTTCAGGGTGGACAATTCCACACAACTCGAGACCGGCGTACGACAAATCAACGCTGATAGGCATGGCACTGAATTTGTGATTGAAAAGTACTGCGAGGGGCCAGAGGTGGACGCCAACTTCGTACTCTGCGACGGGGAGGTTTTGTTCTTCGAAGCATCTGACGATTTCCCGAAGACCGGAGACGTGAACGGCTGCGGCAGTGTCAAGAGCTTTATAGAGCTGGCCAACGTTCTCCCGTCGGCTCTACCAGAGAACGAGCTCGCTCTTCTCAAAGACTCGCTGCATCAGAGCTTGCTTCAGATGGGTTTCCAGGACGGATTCTATCACCTCGAGGCCCGAGTCGAAAACTCTAGCATGGAGTACGAGACGGTCAATGGTGTTCTCGATCTGACAAAGCGTGCTGTGCCCAATAGTGGCCAGCCGTCTGCTTGGCTGATTGAAGTCAACCCCCGGCCACCGGGAATCCAAGCCGCGGAGGCAGTGAGACACACGTACGGTCTTGATTACTTTGGCCTTGCCCTGCTCTTCGCCCTCGGCGATAAGCAACGTGTCAAACAACTCTCGCGGCCCTTCGCGCAGGGCGCGCAGTACTGGTGCGAGATGGTATTTATTCCCGTCGAAAAAGGTGGCGTCTTTGACTCCGGGAACGTGTGCGAGGAGCTTTTCTCTCGGCGCCCTGATCTAACAGCCTCTGTCTCAGCAAGCTTCTGCTTTCTGCGGAAAGGCGATAAGGTCAATGATCCTTCGACGGGTGTGAACTCTTGGGTGGCGTACTTCAATGTGTTTTCACGTCACAGCCGAGCTCATTTGTTGGAGCTTGGTGACACCATCAGACGAGAGGTCAGATTCTCAATTCTGTAGAGCATAGATCAATCATTGATGGATCAGGCCGAGATGAATAGATATGGTCATAGCGCGATGCAGGTACCCAACTTGCATCCGGCCTAGGAGCCAAGGAGCCTACAGTGACACGTTGGTTGCGTCCAGCCTGGCCGCACGCCCGACCCACATGTGTATACTTACAGTCTAACATACCCACTTCCCCTTTAGCACACCTCCCCCTTTAGCATAACTGCACCTACTACCTACCCCTTTACCTTCACACCACCCTCATCACAACTATAATCATTAATTCTATTTCTAATAATATTTCTAATATTTCTACTTCTTCTACTTCTTCTAGTACCCTTCTAATCTTAATCTAAGCCCTATAAATAACTTTAATATTTATAAAAAGCTTATTTAGGTTAAGTTATACCTTTTTTCTTTAAATTATTTTATTAATTTTAATTTAAATTTTTAGTTCTTAAGATTTTTATATAAATATTATTAATTTATAATCTTTTTAATTTTAATTTTTAAGAAGTTTATAAAATAAAATATATTATATAAAGTTTAACTATTTTAGATAGATATATTATATTATTATCTACTATATCTTTTAGGATTACTTTAGGGTTATAAAAATAGTATTATAAGGTATATAAATATATTTTTTAATATAAAATTAGTAGATAAAATTATTTATTTAATTAAATTAGAAGAATTTAACTTTTTTTTTATAATTATTTTTAATAAAGTAATTTTTAAGTATTTTATATTTAAATATTAGTTATAAACTAGTTTTATATTAGTTAGACTAAATATTTTCTTTTATAAATACTTTTTATTAAACCTTATAATAATAGAGAAGAAATTTCTACTTAATAATAATTATTAAAGAATTATAACTACTTTATTAGTATAAATATTTTTAAAATACCTTTTTAAGAGAATTAAAAATATTTATATTAAGAGGCTATAATATATAAGAAATATATATTAGTAAAAATATAATATATATTTTATTTAAAAAGTATTTTTATATAAAATTAATTATAATATATAAATTATATTTATTAATTATAAGAAGTTACTAATCTTTTAAATTTTTAAAAGTAGATTATAATAAGAAGATTTTATATAACTATTTAATTATAATAGGTTCCTTTATTTACCTCTTCTTTATTATTATAAATTATTAACTATTATAATTATAAAGTATAACTAAAAATTATTACTATTATATATTTAGTTCTTTAAAAATAATTAAAAATAGAAGGTATTTATTATTAATAGAAATATATTCTAAAAAAAAGGTTTATACTTATAAATTATAATTCTTCTAAATTAATTTATTATTAATTAAATACTTAAATATTAAAATATTTTTTACCCTTTTCTTTATTAGTCTACCTTTATTAGTATTTTAGTAATTAATTAGTTTAATTACTTTTATAATAAATAATTAGAGTAAATTAAATTATATTCTAATATTTTTCTTAATAGCTATTTTAAGCTATTTTATTTTAATATATTAATACTTATAATAATAAAATATTAGGTAATAAAGTAGAAAATTATAAAATTAAATCTTCTTTAAGAAAGTATAATTCTTATTAGAGAAGATAAAATAAGCTATAAAAATTCTAGTTTCTTAATAAGTTAATATTAAATTTAAACTACTTTAATTAATTAAAAATATTATTAATTAGTTTTTTTAATAATTAGAAAAAAGTTTTAAATAGTATATAATAGCCTAATAAGTTTATATATTATATAAATAATACTAAATAGTATTCTTAGAGATATAAAAGGCCTTATTAGCTCCCTAAATAAATAAGCTATTAGTAATAATTATAATAGTATTATATATCTTAGCTTTAGAGTAGGTCTTTATAATAATTTAGATAATATCTAGAAGAAGTTTGGTAATTAGAAAAAAATCCCTTATAATGTTATGGTTGTTTTTATATATAGTAGGGGGTGATATGATTATGTTGGAATATAGATGTAGAGTATGCTAGTGGGGGGGGTGTGCTAAAGGGGAAGTGGGTATGTTACTTAGAGGTGTTGCTGACGCTAAGCCAACATTTGGAGTCGCTTAATCGCATGCTTACTTTTCTGGGTCTCCTAATATGCCAGTGATATATAAGCCGCAGCTCTTCATCTTCTTCAAATGTGAGTGCTCAAGTTATTTGTCTTCATATTGAGACGCGAATTATCTGCCCAAAAATGGCAGAACAACTGGACGCGGGCATCACCGCCCTGCATGACACCAAGCAACCTCCTTCTGCACTGACATCTGCCTGGCCTGATGACAAAATCACCAGCTCTCCAGTACCCGAGAACAGCGGACCGGAGCCCGTTGAATTCCCTCCTTCCAAAGAGTCTAATCCCTCCGTGGAGCCAATGGAATCATCCGAACCCCCACCTCAGAGAAATGTCGTCCTGATCATGACCGCCCTCTGCGTACGTTATCTCAGTCTTCGAAAAGAACACAGGATCCTTGTAGAAATTGACTGATAATTTTGCCTGCGTTGCTAGCTGGTGGTGTTCTTGTCGGCCCTCGACCAGACCATCGTCTCAACGGCTGCACCCTCGATCTCAGCCGACCTGCACAATGCTGTTGGCTATACCTGGATCGGTGGCGCCTACCTCCTGGCGTACGCCGTCGCAGGTCCCATTTGGGCCAAGATCAGCGACATATGGGGCCGCAAGCCTGCTCTCATGGGCTCCATCGCTGTTTTCGCCATCGCCAGTGTCCTCGCCGCAGCGGCCGTTGACATGGCTATGCTGATTGCCGGACGGGCAATTCAAGGTGTAGCCGGAGGCGGCTTGATGCAACTGGTCAACATCACCATCTCCGACCTTTTCAGTATGCGCAAGAGAGCGTTGTACCTCAGTTGGATTGGAGGAGTATGGGTGCTGGCCGGGACCATCGGTCCTTTGATTGGAGGCGCCCTGTCCGAGTACGCAAGCTGGCGATGGTGCTTCTGGATCAACCTACCGTTCTGTGCTGTCGCTTTTGCGGTGATACTATTCTTCCTGCATGTGCACAATCCGCGAACCAAGCTGAGCGATGGCCTCAGGGCCATTGACTGGTTTGGCACCATTTCGATTCTCGGCGTCACCCTTATGCTTCTCCTCGGATTGGAGTTGGGCGGCGTGACGTTCCCATGGAACAGTCCGAAGATTATCTGCCTGATCGTTTTCGGCACGCTGATGATTATCGCCTTTTTGTACAGCGAGATGCGCCTGGCTAAGTACCCCCTGATCTTGCTAGGAGTTTTCGAGGGCCGGGCCAACATTGCCGTCGTCGTCGTCACCCTTACACACAGCGTGGCTATGTTCGGTGCTGAGTACTACCTGCCACTTTATTTCCAGAGCGTCAAACAAGCCAGCCCTCTTCATAGTGGACTCTTATTGTTACCACTCATCATCACGTGTGCGATTGTGGACGTACTAAGCGGCATCTTAATGCATCGGATTGGCCGCTACAGGGAGCTCATATGGGCTGGGACGATACTGCTGACACTCGGGACTGGTCTTTACATGATACTTGGGGTAGATGCAGATCTCGGAGAAATCATCGGTTTCCAGATTGTCGCCGGCACAGGGGTGGCCCTCTTATTCCAGACGCCCAGCCTAGCGATTCAGAACAACGTCAGCCAGGCAGACACTTCCACGGCGATGGCAACCCTGAGCTTCGTGCGCAGCTTGGGCACGGTCTTGTCCACCGTAATCGGCGGCGTGGTCTTTCAGAACAGTATGAACTCAAGGTCGTCGGCCCTCGCCGTGAGCGGCCTCAGCAAGTCTTATCTCGAAGCATTTTCCGGGTACGATGCTGCGGCCAACGTGGCCCTGGTTGGAACTCTTTCTGGCCCTGCGCAGCGTCGTGCGGTAGTGGATGCCTTCGCTTGGAGCACCAAGAACATGTTCCTGGTCTACACTTGCATAGCAGCCGTCGGGGTTTTGGCGGCGGCGCTTATCAAGCACAAGGACATGAGCAACGAGCACGTGGAGACCAAGACCGGGACACAAAACATGACGGAGAGGAATGCCTGAAGAAATTCATATAAACCTACTTCACCGATGATGGGAAGGCGACTCTGCGGCGTGTCAAGCAACCACACAGACGTTCGCCATGCACAGAATTCTGTGTGACTCGACTTGCTGCGGGAGGGCCAGGAAAGGCACAAGAACTGCAATCTCCATTTGCCATAAGGACATACACTGGCTACATAGACTAGGATCTCCAGGGGCTAGCTACAAATAATAAAACAGAATTTGAGTGTCATATTTCGAGACACCTCTATGCAATCCACGTGCGACATTCTCTCCATGTTGATCTCAGGACCACTCCGGAAGACGAGCCTATTCGGACAGCAACATTGGCAAATTGTTCCACCAGACAGGCGCAAACTTCCAGGCCTTTCGCACCATGGAGTCTGACTGAGACTTGATCACGCCCTGCGAGCCCTTTCCACGCTGCAGCTTGACCATGGATGCCATCTGCCGGATGGTCGTGTTGTTGGTTTCGAGGACATCCCGTACGGTAATCGAGATGCCCTCTGCCTTACAGGACGTGACGAGATCCATAGCCGAGAACGAGTCGCCTCCGAGGTCGAAGAATGACTGGTTGGGGCCAATGTCTGTGGCTGCTTTGTCCAAAACACGACTCCAAATATTGCGAAGACGGAGTTCCACCGGATCGTCAAGATCCATGCTCAAGTTTGCACCTTGGCTACCATCATTTTGGCTTTGATCCGACAGGCTCTCCACGAACTTCCTCGCCAGTGGACGATTCATTTTTGCGGAGACCAGGGTAGGGATATCCTCCACTACAATCCAGAATTGCGGGACCATATATGATGGCACCCTCGAAGCAAGGAAACTTTTCAATTCCTCAACAGCAGAGTTGGATGCTTTCTCCGCGGCCCCTGTAAGAATCTTGAGCTCTGCGGCTCCAGATTTGGGTACTTTGCTCGTTTCAAGAACCACCACGGCGACAAGGTGTTGTGAATACCTTCCCGCGCTTGGTAGTATGACCATCGATTGCCTAAGGAGACTGTGTGAGACCAAGTGATGTTCAATCTCGCCCAGCTCGATACGGCGGCCATGAAATTTGACCTGAGTATCTTTGCGGCCGACGAAGCTCACGGTTCCGTCGCTCGTCCACCTGGCCAGATCGCCAGTTTTATAGAATCGTCGATGCTGACCACGTTCTACCTCGGCCCAGCACGGATTCTCCACAAATGACATTCTGGTCTGCTCAGCATCGAGATAGCCCCTCGCGAGCATGGGACCCTCGATGAGCAACTCGCCGATGCAACCGATTGGCATGAGGCGGTCGTGGTCGTTGCTAGCCGTTATCCACAGGCATGAGGCGACCCCGCGGCCGATATTACTAGCAGCGCTGTCGGCGGTCATGTCGGTTTGCGCGGTACACCAGATTGTTGCTTCGGAAGGTCCATACACTTGGGTCAGGGAGATCTTTCCGGCCCACCTCATCAAACAGTCCTGCATCAGTGCCTCTCCGCCCAGTGTGAGGCTCTTCAGGCACGGAACGTCCTCAGGCTTCAGCATGCGCGACACGCTTGGTATCAGACAGGCAGTATTGACATTCATGCGCACGATTGCACCGGCCAGATCGTTGACTCTTTCGGCTTCTGATGGTATGCAGACACAACCACCGTTGAACAAAGTGACGAAAATATCGCCGTAACTGACGTCGAATGTGTATGCTGCAAATTGCAGGACCCTGGACATCGAATCGATGCGCATTGGACCGGCAAGAGAAAGGGCCGCAGTGCAAAGAGCGCGATGCTCCACCACTATGCCCTTTGGGACACCAGTGCTGCCAGATGTGAAGACGGCGTATGCGGCATTCTTCGGGCTGACTTGCGGCTTGGGCATATTGAGCGGTAGGGACAGCTGATCGATGGAGGCCAGGTCGAGAGCAACGATGTGCTCCACGATGCCTTCGAAGAGGTGGCAGTGCGCCGGCTCGGCCAAGACCATAGTGGTATTGGTAGCTTCTTTGATAGCCTGAATCCTGGTATTGGGGTAGGAAGGGTCGATGGCAACAAAGGCGCAGCCGGCCTTGAGTATCGCCAACATGGAGACTATTGCCAGCGAAGATTTGTCAAAGCAAAATAGAACGAACATGTCGGGCCCTGCGCCAAGGTCCGTAAGATGCTTCGCTACCCTCGAAGAAAGTGTATCAAGCTCATTGTACGGATAATTGCCATCCCAAGAGCATATTGCGGGGGCATCGGGTGTCTTCTCTACGATGGTCTGGAAGTGATGGTGGAAGCAAGTCTCATTCGGTGTCGGTGGGCCCATGTTCCACAGCTTCAGCTGCTCGTGGTCGTGTTTGCTGAGGATGTTCAGGTCGCCAATCACAGAGTCAGGGCGGCTGTCGAGGATTTTAAGCAAAGTTTTCCCAAAGGTATGGGCGATGTTGGATGCGTGGGTAGCCGAGAACTTGAGCGCGCTTGTGCGGATCGCAACCGACAGAGAGCCATCATCCTTTGATAACAAGCAAGCCAGAAGTTCACACTGCTAATAATGTTAGCTCAAGACGAATACCCAATTGGAAAGGTTCGTCACAAGAGACTATGCATACCTCCATCAAGTCCTCATTCCTCGGGTCTTGGCCACATTTTGAAAACACATCCGTGGGCAATCCGCTATCCCGCTGGATAAGAAGTCCTGAGTGAAAGAGTTGCTGCCCTTCAAGCCCAAGAGCTTTCTGAATCTCTGCGCTGGGAAGGCGTCGATGGGAGAGAGCACGGTCGAAAGACTTCATCACTTCGATCATGGTGTCAAGCAGACGATGGCCGGCGGCAACTTGTGCGCGGCAGATCAGTGAGCCCTCGGTTGCCCCATTCGGCGGAGAGGTTTCATGGTCTGCTGAGTATCCGAAGGAAACATCTTCGACACCAGCGTAACATCCAATCACAATCGCCCAGGCCGTCTTGAAAAGGCTGGCAGCTGTGATGTGATGCTCGGAGCAGAACTCCTGGACGGTCGAATTGGTCACTTCGAGTTTGATCGGGGGAATTTCTTGGAAAACCTGTCCTTGGGATGTGTTGCTGTCCATCATACTTGGGAATTGACAGGGCTTGAGGCCTTGCAGGAATGATTTCCAATAATTGATCGTTACTGCGTGTGAATGCATGTCTGCCGCAGATGCTATTGCTGTTGTATCTCAGTCTTTCGCTTATCGATACGTATACAGAAAGAGTGAGGACGATGATTTTGGGTCACTTGATTTTTGAACTTAAGTCAGAGTCAAATTTGGCGGTTGGTGCCAAGGTTCCGGGCAGCGGACATTCATTTATGTTCGTGTCATCAAATCCTTTTCATGCACCCGTGAAATCTCGGAAGGGAATTCGAAAACGTAACACGAAGAGGAAGACGTTACTTCGCCGCTGCGCCTGTGTCCTCTAACCGATCTCACAAAGCTGGCCAGGTAGACATACACGTATCGAGGTATGTCATTTGCATGCCCCTATATGCGATTGAGAGAGCTGCAAGCCACACCGGTAATACGATTAACGGTTGGTAAATTAAATGACTCCATGAAATGAATAACCGTGCCCAACGGGTCGAGCTTGGATGTCAGACGCGAATGCGAACCAACAAATCACATCAATCCCATCAATGGGAACCCTCCGAGCATAAGCGGACCTGACCGGATGAATCCGTCACAGAATTGCAAGTTGCAGCGAAGCATCTTACGAGGACAAGTCAAGGCAGCCACCAACATAGCGCATTGTGATCCTGTCAGAGGGCTAGAACGCTCAAGCCCCGCCCACTTAATCCATTTGGTACGTGCATTTTCGCTTGTGTGGGACCAAGAGACATATCGCATTGTCTAGCTGAATAGGGCAGGCAATTCCCCTGTCGCCATTGTAGGTGGGTAATGATGTTCCTAGGCCACTGCCTTATGGACCCGCAGGCTCAAATCGGCCCCGGCATCTTACGGTACCCGAGGGTTATCACCTCGTTATATGCATTAGCCACAATGTATCTTTTTTCTTTCGGTGTTTTACTAGATCTTAAATAGTATCTGAAATTTCGTTATATTGTTCTATTCGACGTTTATTTCACCCTTGAATAACTTATAAGTATAAGTGAAAGTAATTACTTTAATAACTAATAAAATACCTATAAAAAATTAATCTACTATGTGTTAATGTGTATTTAAATGAAATCTTTTAATACATACGTCTTAAAAACTAGACTACTTATTTTAGTATAAGTTACTTATACAGACATGTCGTGTGTGCCTATGGGCATTGTTGCCAGTTGACTGCAGGCGCGAAACATTGCTAAGTGGGCCGCCGCCTCAGTTAGCCTATGCAGGTAATTTTGTTTGAGTGAATTATACTGAATCCTACCGAATCTTATGATGATACGTATGTGGATCTAGACAGGTGAAAATCTTTGCTGAAGGATCAACAACTGTGTAAGCCTGACTGTGGGTGCTCTTCCATGGTCTTGGAAAAGTACCTAGGGGTTATGGAGAAAGAATCTGGCACACACTGAAGGTACACGCAGTCAATGGCCGTCTGTCTTGGTTTTGTGCATCACGATAGGACATCGTGATAAAATTATGCTCCGATGAGGATTGAATTAGATAATAAGAGTACGCCCTTCCGGAACTATCACGGAAAGCACAAATTTGATCCCACAGACTGAACTCAATTGAACACTTCGACTCGTTGGCATCGTGCCCTCAACAATTCTTCCTTTTTGTATTCTCGTGGTCATTGCCTCAAGGACACTGTCTTCTTGCATGTCCATGGCCGTTTCTACAGCTTCTGTCACTGTGTCCAACACAGCACCAATGGAGCTTCGGTGTCTTCCTCTGGGAAACTCCCTACCGCCTAAAGACAAGCATGTATGCCGTCACATTTTGAAGGCTTTCAAGATGAAATATTGATTTGCGCTACTTAGGCTGTGAGCGTGTCCATTCCAACATGGGATGGAATCGTACAGTATATGTCAGGCGACAAGAACATTCATGAGAAACTGCAGTGTGATTACCCCAGGTATGCGAAGCGTATTGCGAGAGACCTGTTTTGCTCAAATGGTTTGATAATCAATCAACTGATGTTTTGTCAAGGTTCTATCAGCACTTTTGCGTCCAAAAACTGAATGAAGCCGTACTTGCCCGAGTCGACGACCCTAGATATACGCGATGCATGATATTTCCATCTGCTGATGGTATGAAGCGATGCGTTCAATATATTCGCGCGGCAGTAGACGGGGAATCTGCGGAACTTGGAGAAGTATCATTCAGTCTCCCTCATCTGGCTTCACAAAATGAATCGGCTATCTGGGCCCGCTTTTGTGCTGTGCTTTTCCCCGAGTACCTCGTCGATACTGCCAATGAGTTCTGGGCCTACATGGGGGACGGCATCTCCAGTCGCCACGCAGAGTTTTGTTTGGAGAGATTTTCATTCCTGCAGTCAGTTTCTCCAAAGTTATTGTTGCAGAAGGCCGCGACGAAGGTCGATTTGGAGAAGCTCCCGGCGGCACCATGGGGCCATTCCGACGCGGGCGCCAAGCGCGAAATCAGACAAATCATAGCGAAGCTTGTGGCCTCAGAAAGGCAGCTTCAGCCTATCGTGAGACCTGATGACGTCTTCCTTTTCCCCAAGGGGATGTGCGCCATCGGAACTGTGGCGAGACAGCTTGTTCCAAACAGTGAGCAAAGCTCCGAGGCGGTAGTCTTCGGGTGAGTCCTGCGGCCCAATATATCAATACATGTGGTCTGTGTCAAGGCTGACCAAGCTCAAGATGGCCATACGGATCAACTCCGAAGTGCGTCAAAGCATCCGGCTATGAGAGATTCACTTTTCTCAAACAAGGCACGACTGAAGAACTCGATAAGCTGGAATCGTCGATGGCGTCGGGACACCGGATTGCGTGCCTTTTCTGCGAGATACCATCAAACCCCCTGTGCGCGACGCCCGACTTGCACCGTATCCGCAATCTCGCAGACCAATATAACTTCATTGTGGTCTGCGATGAGACGATCGGGACTTACATAAATGTCGATGTGCTGCCTTTCGTCGATGTTGTTATAACCAGTCTCACTAAGGCATTCAGTGGAGCATGCAATGTGATGGGAGGGAGGTAAGTTTGATTCTCCTCACCCCAAGTTTAATGATTCACAAATGCTAAGAAACTGTCGAAAGTGTGATTCTGAACCCTCAGTCGGCTTTCTATGGCCAGCTCCAAACAAATATCAGCAGTGTCTTTCAAGACCTGTTGTTTCCACTGGATGCGAAGGTGCTGCTTGAAAACTGTCGCGACTTTCCAAGCCGGGTTCGCAAAGCGAACAGCAACGCCTTGGCAATCACCACTTTTCTTCAAACTCAGGATTTGATTGACCATGTCAATTATCCAAACAAGGTAGCTAGCGCGTCCCTTTACGAACAGTACCGCCGTCCCGGTGGTGGTTACGGATCCTTGGTCAGCCTTGTTTTCAAGAAACCTGCCAGCGCTGTGCATTTCTACAACACTATCGACCTTTGTAAAGGTCCTAGTTTCGGAGCCAACTTTACACTGGTGCTTCCTTATTGCCAGGTCGCGCACGCCTTCGAATTGGACTGGGCGGAGTCACAAGGCATATCGAAGCATATGGTGAGGATCAGTGTGGGGTTGGAGGACGAGAGCACATTGATACAAAAATTCCATGAAGCCTTGCAAGCAGTGAAAGTCTTGAATGCTGATGAGGTTCAGGAAGGGTACATCACTGGTGAAGAATAGATTGAGGAGTATAAGTTCAAAGTTGACAAAATGGTGGTTAAGTGGGAAAGTAAATAGCAACCTAAATAAGTAGCTGACAGCCATCATTGAGGTGAAGACGTCAGCCTCCATATAAACTCCGAGAGAAAACAAGGCACAGTGGATTTTCCCGCAGGTCTGTCGACCTCAATTGTTTAGAGAAAATGCCGAGACCATCATATAGCGATCCTGTCGTAGAACAGTCAAAGCTAGCAAACAGTTGGCTAGGGACAAAGCTGACTGCTTAATTCAGTGCCAGGAGAAAAGAATGCCATATCCGGATCCATTGAGTACAGAATGCTGGGATGATTGGCCTGAAATTTTAAGTGCTAACTTCTCAAATGTACTACGTGGTTGAGAGTTGTTCTTCCAAAATCTGTTGAAAGGTCAAGATCGTAACTACGTTTTCGACGACCGACCGAAAAAGCCACTGAATCCTTGCCGTTGCTTCCTCTCCATGTCTTCCTCTAGTCTCTTCCGGATCTCTATTTGGCTTTGGCCATTGTATACTCGTGCTCTTTTTGCCTTGCTTCGGCCTCCTGACGCTCTTTCTTGATACGCTCACGCGCCGCCATCTCGGCTTCTTCTTTTGCGACCTCTATTTCTCGTTTCGCCTCCTCCTGAGCCCGATGCATCTCCTCCATTCGCATCTTTAAGGCCCTCTCTGCGTCTTCTCTGATCATTTGCTTGACCTCCGCACGTTCTTTAGCCTCTTCCCGCTCCTGCCTCAACCACTCTAGCCGTTTCAATTCTTCTTTCGTCTCTTCGAGTTTCGTATCAGGCCTTTCACCCGTTGGTAGCATGCCAGGAAACCCGTATTGTTCCGGTCGGAACTGCTCCCGCACAAATTGGTAGGGCATATTCGGGAAACTGCTGTGGAATTTGGGTTGCTGTCCCGAGATCCAAGGTGGTGGAGAGTTGGTAATGTAAGTAACCTGGGGGTCGGTATGATTGGTAGCCTGCTGGTACCCCTGGTGTGAAATCACGAGGCTGTATGTGTGTAGATGAAAGGGTCGATCGAATACGACCATCACTCCTATGACTTTGAGCTTTCCTCTCTTGCGATGTTTATCCTTGAGGTTGCTCCTCTGCATGCGGGGGCCTTCCCTGACCTTGACTGTTGTTGGGGAGGTCCCGCCCTGTTTTAGGAATGTTCTGCGATTCATGACGATTTCCATGCTCGCTGCCTTCATATCATAATCCGAGGTGATCCGAGCTCGCCGAGACTGTGTCCTGTTCCTTGTCATCGTCAACACTCCCTGCTTCTCCCTGCTTCGGTCTCTTGAAAGGACTGATCGTGAAAGGAATCCTCATTCATTCGAGGAGTCTCGTGATTCATTTCTACCGTCTGCTCACTTTCGAAGGTAGTCGACCGTCTTCATGATGCATGTCAGATTTCACGCCTTATGAACTGGAAAGCTGCGTTGCAATGAAGAAATGACTAGTCAATAGACCCCCCCCCCCCACCTGATTTCGATGGAGCATTATTCCAGTGCTTAATTTCAATCTGCAACCTACTGTGCATTTACATGAGGAAACACACAGCAGCGCATCGCACAACTTGAACAGGAGCAGCTCAGGAACATTTTCAATTTAACCTTTGCGGCCTGGGTCGTTCGGGTCTAAAATGGTTGCATCCCAGGGACAACACGGCAGTCTACTCAGCGAAGGACATTGAAATCGATGCTCTTTCCGCTTTCATCTCTGCTTGCCTAGATTCTCTCGCTCAGGAGTTGGAAGCTAGGAATCATGCCACTCAGGCATATTTTTGACATGCGCATCATGCCTCTAGCAACTGTACTTATTAATCCTAGACATCGTCACTTGCTCCAGTCTTTCTTGATGAAGTCCGCACACCTCTCACTGACCATGATCGCCGGCCACATCGTATGGGTACTAGGCATCCGCGGAAACACGCTGGTATCCGCGACCCGCAAGTTGTGCACCCCGTGAACCCGGAGCCGCTGATCGACGACCCCGTGACGTGGGTCATTGGACATTGGACACGTGCAGCTGGGATGCAGGCTGACGGTGGCCACGCTGCGGATATAGCGATCGATCTCATCATCCGTGACGGTATCCCACGTCTTCCCAGGAGCTGGAGACGTCAAAGCTGCAGGCTTTTGGTTTGGACCGGCAGCCACGGGTGTCACGACTGGCGCGGCTGCCGCCGTCTGTTCGTCCTCAGCCGTTCGCTCCCACTCGGCGAGCTTGTCCAGTTCATTCCCAGGCGCAAAGGCGATTGGGGCCGGATATGGGTAACCTGATTTCTGGAACTCCTGGGCCAGACGCATCGTAAAACGGATCGCCTTGCGCGCGACGGGCCAGTCATCTTGGCTGCGTAGCATAGGATGAGTAACTCGGGGGTGAGAAAGAGGGTTCGAGTCTGCCAGCTCGACTCGGCCTAGCGAGTGTGGTTGGACCAGACAAGGGTATAGCGTGAACAGCGAACGGCCAGGTACAGGTCTCTTGAAGCCGGCGACTGCAAACATCATGACCTCGATGTCTGGTATGTTTCGCGGCTGTGAGATGTCCATGTTGTTCCGTGGGTGGCTGTTGCCCTCAGATTTAGGATCTTGTTCCCGTATAGCCATAGTCGTGTCATCAATAGCCCCACTACGGACGAATATCGTACTGGGGATGCAGTTGCTGCTCATAAGCCCGGTCCTGAAGAAGAACCAGAGAAAAATGTACCAAAGCCCGTAAATTGCAGATTGAAGCATGTGCATTGTCTCTTTCTTTGGTAAGTCGAGCATGATGGGAAAGGCAAAATGATCGGACAGGGATTGGCCGACAGGTGCTTCATTGACGACAGGAATGCCGTTCGCGTCCAATTGATCCCGGGGCCCGATGCCACTGAGCATGAGGAGCTGGGCGGTCTTGAGAGCACCGCAGCAGACGATGACCTCGCGTCGCGCCTCAACGTAGATGTCGCTTGTGGAACTTCCGGCGACGACTGGACGGACGAAGACGCCACGCACGGAGGCTGCGTCTTCATCTATCTTCAAGCGTGATGCCGAGGCACCAGTGCAGACGGTCAGGTGGCTTCGTCTCTTGTGGGCAATATCTTCATTCAAGAAGGCTTGGTACGACGTGTTTCTCTCTGCCCGCTCGTCCACGGCCTGGCCCAGCCTGTAAAACCCCATGGCTGGCGCGTTGGGGTCGTTGACATCGTCGATAATAGGAAGCCCAACGGCCTTCGCTGCCTTCTCGATGCTGTGTGAAAAGATATATGCGTTAGTCTTTTTGTTGACCGCGTGGGAGCAGGATATGGAAAATTAGACCTACTATGGTCCCCAGGTGAAGGATGTCCTGAACTGCCTGATCTTGATCGGACCTGGGGTTTTGGGTCCTTGTAAGCGGCACTGATAGACACACGATAACGATAGCGAACCGGCTGCCTACCATCATGGCCTCTCGTCTGAGACTGGGGCCAGCCGATGTTGTTTTCGCTTTTGCGAAAGAACGGTTCCACGCGATCCCAAGCCCAGTCATCAAGAGACATGTCCTGAGCCCAGGAGTTGTACTCCGCAGGTGGTCCTCGGGTCATCACCATTCCATTAATCCGTGACGCACCCCCAAGGCCTTCAGCCGTCCACAGCTTGAACTTCAAGCCATTGGCCTCCGGCGAGGGCTCGGAGTAGTGGTCGCTGATAACCTGAAGCTTTTCGCCAAAAGTAAAATTCTGGCTCAGAAGTGGACTGCGAGACAGGAGGCTATTCTTGACAAATCCCTTTTCAAGGACCAGGACCGAGACGTTTGGATCCTCAGACAACCGCGAAGCAAGCACACAACCGGCCGTGCCGCCTAAGGGACGTCAGACTCTTGGCAATCAGCTTGAAAGGTGAGGGCAGAGCTCAGATCTCTATCGACATGACTTACCCCCGACGACGATATAGTCATAAGTCTTCCCATTTATCTTCAAGGGAGAGACCTCAGGATAAGACGAAAAGGGCCACATGATCACTGGTTTTGGTGAATTGTGGTGTTGTTGGACTGCGATGGCACTTCCAAGTGAAAATCTTTGTTGGAGTGAAGTTTGATGGTTCCGAGAAAAACGTGGGAACCGGACGGGCACTGCTCTTCGACAGGATCAATATCTGCCTTGGCATTCTTGGCCAACTTGCCGTTGGGGGCGGTTGGCGCTAGTCGCTAGTGCCAACATCCACCCACCCACCCATCGATTTTCAGCCAGCTACCGAGTACAAACCCTGGGAAACTTTAGCTATATAGACTTTACAAAGTTGAGTACCTAGGAAAGAATCTTTAAGCTTCTCTAATTTATAAAAGCTACTTAAGGAGTAATGGGCGAGTGCCTCAGGTGTAGCACGGTACGGTTGGACATAAAGCAGTGTACGGATATTGGTGGGTTGGTTGTCTAAGAGAGGAAGGTCTCAGGGCGTGGGCAGAAGGTCAGATAAGCTGGCCCTTCCTGCTCACGTAATCTAGTCTATCAGACTGGCGCACTCCCTACAGGCTGCACCAGCCTCATTCCCGGGGATGATCTCGTTACACCTTCAGTGGTCCTTCAAAAGTTTTATGATTGTCGGAATAGCCTCTAGCTTCCTGGAGATAGTGATAATACTGACCTCGGGAAGGACGTGCCAGTATACAGGTAGAATTGCCTTGTGACCATCTTGATAACGATGCCTTCTACTGCCTCAACATCAAAGTGAGCAACGTTGGGGCTCTATCAGCTTCGAAGCGGAAACCTCAGGAAAGCTAGTAGCCTTTTCCTAATGATGCCTCTTATATAATTTCCCACACTATAATTACTTAGGTCACAAAGTCTGGGTTGGTTAATAATAACGTCACGTAGGCAGCTAACAACGTTTAGTTTTAATCTTAAGATTAAGGATTTATAAGGTAAAAAACGGAGGATATAGGGTAATATATATCCCTAATATACTAACCTTATTTTATACTACTTATTTACTATATATAATAGAAATATATAGACTTTATATATTATTTAGTTCTTCTATTAAGCTAGAATATATAATTAACCTTAGATATAATTCAAATATATAGTTATTAACTATATATCTATTACTATTTACTTAAATATGAAGCTCTATATAGTATGTAATAAAATATAGCAACGTGGGATTGCCTTAAATAACATATAATGCTGGTAAAAGTGTGTTGAAAACCAGATTATACCTACGCCACTTGACACATTAACACGATGGCACCTAAGTAGGTCTATGACCCATCAGCAGCACACATAATATTAGATGCCATCGAGACCACTTCCCAAGGGTTGCTTCCAGTGCTGCGATAGAGGAGCTTTGAAGGAGCCTGGGAAGCCGGCACAGGTGACGTGGACCAATACTAATGTTCATGACCAGCGACATAGTGACCGAGTCTGGCACCTCTGTTGACAGCAGACCCTCCGCCAGTCACAGCAAGGCCTCTCACAGGAATGTCTGCCAATCATTGTTAGCAGTAAATACATACAAGTAGTGAATCAGGTCTAGTATCAGTGAACAACATTGTCCCCGCTAATTATTAGATGGAAAAGCTTAGGACGGAAGGATTCCTATGACTCAGTCAGTACTTAACAACCAGCTTTCACCATCCATCCTATTCTCGAACAAACTTTCCAAAACCCAGATCCAGCCATATACCTAAACATGTACAACAATCCAGCTCATCCTCTATCTCAATACCTCAAGATATTAGCAACCACAGATCGTCAATAGATCTCTAGGCACTCAATCACCTTCATATTCATCTACTCAGGCTTTACTACTATCTATTCAACCTGGATAACAGGGTCAGTACCCACTCGGCGAGATATTAAGGTAATTGATTATATTTATATAGGAAGTAGTTAAGCTATAGGGGCCTCACTATTATGATGAATTGTTGTCTTGAAAGATGTGGCGATTGCATGGCAAAGTATGTGGGAAAGGTCATAGACAGTTGACAAAGAAAGAAACGACAGTGTCAGAGGTAAGAAGATGCATTGTCTGTTGTTTATAGCTATCTGATAACAATGCAGCCCAACGATTCGAAATTCCAATAAGCGGGGAAGAGGGAACGCAAACACCGTTGCACCATTGCTATGAGTATTCACCCACTTCATGTACGCCACGGTCCCCATCTCTGTTCTGTTCTGTTCTGTTCTGTTGTCCATACCATTCACCACCCATACCTACCTACCACCTTCTTTATCACCACCACATCCTCTGCGCTATAGCGGAGCAGTCAGTAAAGAAGTCAATCACTCCATCCCCCTAAACCGGCGGTTAAACTCCTCCACCGCGACACCAACCATGCGATAGACAAACGTCCGCCCGCTCTCCTCACCAATAGGTATAAACGGCCCGTTCGTGCCGCCCCGGAGCGTCAGGCTCAGCCCCGTGCGCTCCTTGGCGATGGTCTGCACGTCCTTGAGCGGGACGTCCCACTCCGTCGCCAGCCGCCGGCTCCTGATCAGCAGGATCCGCGCGTACGTGATCATCACCACCATGTCCTCGCGCGGCAGCTCCAGGTGCGCGATGTAGTTCTCGTCAAAGTACTTGCCGTTGTCGACCTGCTTGAGCCAGAACTGGCCGAGCGCCTCGCGCTGGTTATAGGGCCGCACAATGCCGTCCGTCGGGATGAACCGCGTCAGGCGCACGCGGTCTAGCTCGGACCCGTCGAATACTGTTGTCGTGTTGCGGATGCCCTCGGCCGCGTTGGAGGCTGCGTCTAGCACGCCGATGAGCGGCTTGGTCCCCAGGCCGAGCACGCCCTTGCCCACGCCCTTGAAGAAGCCGACCGCGCCTTCTGATTCGGCGCCCTCGAGGGGCTTGCGGACCACACCGCCCACGCCTGAAGCGACCGACGTGATAAAGCTGTTAGCGCCCGTCGTGAAGCCGTAGAGGGCGTGCTTGGGCTTGTTCCTGGATCGTGTGATGCGCCGCCGGTCCTGGAACTGCTTGTCCAGTGTGGCTGCAGCAAGACCCTTGCTCATAGCACCAGTGAACTTGGAGAAAGAATCCGTCACACCGAAGACGGACTTCTTCAAGAACGAGGCTGCGCCACGGGCAACGCCCAAGCCGAGGTCTTCAGGCCTATCGGACATGATAAGTCCTTGGTATGGCTCGTAGAAGACGTCTGCAATACCGGAGCTGATGTTGTTGAACAGACCGACGGGGTTGCCGAGGAAGTCTGCTGACCCAAGGACCTTGTGCACCTGGTAGATGGCTTCTTGCGCGTAGTGGTTCGAGATGTTCTGAATCAAGATTGGAGTTGATACGCGCACATTGTCCAACATGAGTGCGTTCATACGAAGTGGAGCATCGTTGACATTGCCCATTGCCATCGTCATGATGTTGAAGAAGAACATGAGCGGGTTGCGAGAGGACGTCTTGTCTTCTGCATTTATACGTTCAGTCCGCACAAAGGACAGGTCGATTTGCATGGGCTGGATGTTGAGCAGCTCGAAGTAGATGTCTTGGCCAGTCTGCTGTGAACTAGGCTCGGGGATGTCAAGGTTGTCGTCACAGAGCTTGCCTCCCTGCTCTGCCTCGGTCCAAGTAGCACCGGGCACCTTAGAGAAGTCCAGCATAGCGAATATGAAGTCCTCGTCCAAGTCAACAGTCATCTGCTGAAGGAGTATTGTCGCGTACTTGATGTATAGAACACCGTATGAGTCGTCCTTGACTCTTGTCACCATGGCATGCAGCGACGGGTGAGCATCTGTCTCCTGTGCTCGCTTGGGCACCACACTCGGGTACAAAATCATCGGGAAGATGCCACCGTACAGCTGATTATCGATCTGGATCCACTTGATCGACAGACTGACAGTCTGCAACAGCGGCGATTCACTGTACCGGAGCGTGAGATCTCGGAACGTGACATAGGCAAGCTCCCTCAGCTGGGAGTTGATGAGTGACACGCCAATGCCAGCAAGCTTAAGCTGGGCTCGGAACTTGGTGCCGGTGTCCTGATCCTTGGCCTCGAAGCCCGCCGTGCTAAGGTTGCCAGTGGAGCCTGACATAGACTTCTGGCGGTAGAGACTCTTGGATTGCTTGAAGTTCGACAGGATCAGGGTTTGGGTCGGTCCATCGGCAGCCACGTTGATGTCAATAATCTTCTGACCGCCGGCACTCGTGTTGAACCTCATTGGGACAAGATTGCCAATCTCCGCCAATTTGACATGCCTCTCCTTGTTGAACGCGGAG
>JAMFTM010000142.1:0-143321 GCA_023522825.1 Diaporthe ampelina
TATTATAACTTATTATTATAAGGGGGTAACAATATTTAGAAAGGTATAAGTACCCTTTTATAAAATATTAAGATTAGTTACTAATTAGTTTTAAATTAGTTTTTAATATTAATAATATTAAGATTATAAGGATTACTTATATAAGTAGATTAATATTAAAGAGTTTATTTAGGAGGCTAAGGTTATTAAGAAAGCCTACCTTAAAATAGAGAAGATTAAGTATATTACTTAAGTTTAAGAGGAGTTTAAGTATAAGTTGGAGATACTAAATTTAGATGATAAATTTTATTTATTTTTAGTTTTATATTAGTTTTAATTAGTTTAATAATATTTAACTATTTTTTCTACTTAGAAGCTAATTATTAACTAATAAAGAAGTATTTATTTTATTTTATCTTAGTTTATATTTTAATTATAAATAATATATATATAGTTTAAAACTAGTTTAGTATTAAGTTTATTATAAGTTTATAAGATTTATATTAAAAAGTTAGTTCTTAAAAAGACTAAAAGAATAATACCTCTATAAAGTAGGTCTATACTAATTATAAGTAGGACCTCTATGTAAAAAGTAAGTAGTCTTATATTTATTTAGAATTAGTTCCTAATAAGTTTTATAATATATAAGTATAAGATAAATAAGAATTATATATTTTTTAAGTAATATAATAATATTAAAATTATTATAATTATCTATAAATATATTTATGAGAATAAGAGCTTTATAAATAATTATATTACTTATATTAAATATTTTAGTATTTAGGTTTAAGTTAGCTCCTATTTAGTTTAGAATTAGTTTAATATTAGTATTAGGATTAAAAAAATACTCTAAGTATTAATAGTTTTATATAAGGGGTTTTTATATATATTAAAAGGGCCTTAGATTAGCCTTTAAGGTTTACTAGTTTCTTATTATAGTCTAGTCTTTAGCTACTTTAAAATTAGTTTAAAACTATCTATAAGAATTAACTACTATTTATTTAAGAAATAATTCCTTAAAGTCTTATTTAAATAATCCCTTAAAATTATAAGATATTATATAAGTAAATATACTTATATAATATTATATTTAATAAGATTTATAAGTATATATAATATTAATATATAAATAAATTCCTTTAATAATAAATAAATAAAATAAATCTTTATATAATAGATAAAAATAAACTTTTTTTATTAATAACTTATTAATTATAAAAGTTATTAAACTATAAGTTATATATTTAATATATTAATAACTTATATTATTATATAATTTTATAATATATATTTATATAATTTACTTATATAAGTTAATTTCTAAAAGCTTTTATATAAAAAGTTTTTAAATTTATATAAAAATTATAATTTTTCCTCTTTAAGTTTAATTTTTTTTTATTTATTCTTATAATATTCTATATTAAATAATAATAAGTTAATTATTAACTAATTATTAATTTTTAATTAGTAATTATTTAATTTTAAAATATTTTATATAAATTAAAAGAAGAATATAAATAAAAAAAGAATTTTTCTTTTATTTATATTATTTAACTAATTTAATAATTAAGAAAAATACTTAATATATTATTATTATTCTTATTATTTTTTATTTTTTATTTATTAATTTATTTATTTCTTTATTTAATTTAATAATTTTTAAAATTAATAAATATTTTAATAAGTATTTTAATAAGTATTTTAATAAGTATTTTAATAAGTATTTTAATAAATATTTTAATAAATATTTTAATAAGTATTTTAATAAATATTTTAATAAATATTTTAATAAATATTAAAAAGATTTATTAATATATAAATATTATTAAATTAATTTAAAGATTATTAAATATTTTAATAAGTATTTAATCTTAAAAGTTATTAAATTATATAAAAAAATAAATAAATTAATAAATAAGAAATAAAAAATAATAAGAGTAATAATTATATATTAATTATTATTTTTAGTTATTAAGCTAATTAACTAATATAAATAAAAGGGAAATTCTTCTTTTATTTATATTTTTTTTTTAACTTATATAAAATATTTAAGAATTAATTAATTATTAATTAAAAATTAATAATTATTAATATATTAACTAATAATTAGTTTATTATTATTTAATATTAAATTTTATTAAATTAAATAGAATAAGATTAAATTAAAGAAGAAAGGTTTTATTTCTTATATAAACTTAGAAACTTTTTATATAAAAGGTTTTAAAAATTAACTTATATAAGTAAATTATATAAATATATATTATAAAATTATATAATAATATAAGCTATTAATATATTAAATATATAGCTTATAATTTAATAAGTCTTATAGTTAATAAGTTATTAATAAAAGAAGTTTATTTTTATTTATTATATAAAGACTTATTTATTTATTTTATTATTAGTAAAATTTATTTATTTATTAATATTATATATATTTATAAATTTTATTAAATATAGTATTATATAAGTATATTTATTTATATAATATTTTATATTTAAATAAATATTTTAATAGATATTTTAATAAATATTTTAATAAGTATTTTAATAAATATTTTAATAAGTATTAAAAAGACTTATTAGTATATAAGTATTATTAGATTAATTTAAAAATTATTAAGTATTTTAATAAGTATTTTAATAGATATTTTAATAGGTATTTTAATAGGTATTTTAATAGATATAAAAAAGATTTATTAGTATATAAGTATTATTAGACTAGTTTAGAGACTATTAAGAGGTAGTATTAATAAATTAGTTTAGAACTTATATTAAACTAGCTCTATATAGCTTAAAAGATAGCTTACTAAATAAGTTATATAACTACTATTTTTCCCCTATATAACTATTTTAAAATAAGCTTACTACTAATAAACTATAAAGAGTACTACTACTATTAAGGTATATATAATTTTTAAAATAAAGATATACTACTATAGTAGCTTATTTATAGCTACTACTAAATTAGTTTTAAATACCTTATAAAGGACTTTATTTATAGCTCCTTATTTTATTTATTCCTTAATTTAATAATAAATTAGTACTATAATTATACCTATAAGTTCTCCTCTTTAAAGGTCCTTATTAGATATATTAAAAGGTAGTATAACTATACTTATTTCCTATAAAGTTACTAGGATAGTAACCCTCCTATATAAGTTATATTAAAATAGAGTTAAAATATATAATAATATTTATATCTTAAATAACTATATTAATATATTATTAAGGATACTTCTATTAAATTAAATAAATTATCTAATATTATTAGAATATTCCTTTTAATATTTTAATATTATTTTTACCTAATAGTTTTAATTTAGTTCTAAATATAACCTATAATCTAATTAAGTAAAATATTAATATTAATTAGTTACTAATAATATAATTATAATAAAATATTAGTCTAATTATAATATTTTTAAATATAAGTAGTCTTATTATTTATATTAGTAAGTTTAGTAAAATAGTTCCTACTTTAATAATTAATAAAAATAAGAGTAATATTATTTCTAAATAGGTTTAGAATTAACTTAAAACCTAACTATAAGTAAAAATAAGTAAGAATATTTTATAAATATAATATAGGGCTATAAGTAGCCTATCCCCCTATTTATACTTATCTAATATCTATTTAGATACTTTAGGATTATATTAAAGTTATAGCTTAAATCCTATTATATATATATTATAAAATATATATTTATTATAATTAGTTATAATATTTACTAAAATATAATATTATAATTATATATAAGTTTAACTATTATTAATTATAAAAATTATAAATTTATATAAAATTAATTTATATATAATAAATTAGATTTAGCTAGAAGGGTTATTAGTATACCTAATATTTTTTTAATTTAAGTTATAATCTTAGTTTTTTTATTTCTAATTATTACTATTTAGTTTTCTCCTCTTCTTACTTTATTTTCTTTCTTACTAATTAAAGCTTATATTATTACTATTTAGCTTATAAAGAAAAGACTTATAATAATTATATAGGTGTTATAAAACTACTTTATAAAGATATTACTATTAGTAAATAAATCCCTTTTAGTTTAAGTAGACTAGATATATAACTCTTCTTATAAATTAGTTTAGAACTAGTTTAATAAGAATAGAGTAGATATACCTAATAAATTTTCTAATTTATCTTATCTTAATTATATTAAAACTACTTAAAAAGTTTAACTTTCTAATAAGTTATAATAAGTTTAGGAGATTATCCTTATTACTATTATTTAATTTAATAATATTATAAACTAAAATTATAAGAATTAGAGATAAAGTTTAAGCTTATTTAAATCCTAGTTAGGAACTAGTTCTATTTAAGTTATTAAGATCTATCTTATTAGTAAGATAAGTAGTATTATATATAATAAAATAGGATATATATATTAAGTATTATTAACTCTATATCTACTAATTTTTTAATTTTTAAATTAATTTTATCTTATTAATTATTTTAAATCTAATAATATTAATATATAAATTATAATTTCTATATATAATAAATACCTTTTAGTAAGGTATAATATATAAGATAGTAATATATATCTATTATTTTATTATTATAGACTACTTTAATTATTATTAAACTAGTTCTAAATAAATATATTATTAGATATAAAAACTCTAATATATTAGTATAGTTATTAACTTTTTTTTAGATATCTTTAGGTATATAAGAAAGTCTTTAATTTATATATTAAGTTAAAACTTCCTACTTTTATAACTTAGCCTATATATAGACTTTATCTAGTTAATATTAGTTTAAATCTAATTAGGAGTTAATAAGATATAAGTATAAGATAGGTAATATACTTATAAGTAAATTATAGTAGATAATATATATATCTATATCCTTATATTATATAAATATAACTATATTCCTCTATATATTTAAATCTTTTTTAATATTTATTTATTAGATATCTTATATAAAATAAATTTTATAAAAAATAATATTATAGTATAAATATTAATTTAATATTTAATATTAAACTAAGAAGTCTTAAAGATCTAATTTAACTAAATACTAATTAAGTCCTATATTTTATTAGTAACTAATATAAAACTAGTTCTATATATCTTACTATTTAGTTATATAATTCCCCTATCTATAATAATTACTTTCTATTAATTACTACTAAAACTATAAATATATTACTAGTAATTAGTAATATTAAAGTTCTTATTAAGGAGTATAAAATATTCCTTAAATAAGTAGTAATAGGTTATAGTAGACCTAATATTAATAAAGACTTATAAATATATATTAGTTAGAGAAATATTTAAAACTAGTTCTAATATAGTCTAAGAAGACCTACTCTTATTTATAAAATTTAATTATATACTAATAGTTACCTTACTCTTATTATATAAATATAGATATTTCTAAGATTTATTAATCTTAAAGGTATATTTTTTTTAAAGTTCTTTTAGTTATTTTTTAAAGAAGTAAATAATAAGGTAATTAATACTATTATAATATATATAATAAATATATTATATTTAATTAAGAACTAATTTAATATTAGTTAATAAGAATATACTTATAATTCCTCTTTTAAGATATATTACTTCTTATATATCTTAATTACTAACTTAATACTATTAAGGTTAAAATATTAAAGAGTATATTAATAAGTAATTAAAGCTTCTTATATAAATATATTAGATAACTCTTATTATATTATAGTATTATTTTTATTATAGAATTAGTTAAAAATAGCTTTAAGCTTTAGGTATTATAAAAGTACTATTATAATTTATTTAGAACTAATTATATTATTATTAGGAATTAGTTTACTTATAGATATATAGGTAAGGCTTACTAATATAGGTAATTAGTTGGAAGACCTTATATAGTAAGGCTTTACTAGTTTTATTTGTAATTAGAGAACTATAATAGTAGACCTTATATATTAAGAGAATAGTTTTCTTAACCTTTATTTTATCTTTAGGAATAAGGAAGATAAGCTTATAGCTATATAGTATTATTATTTATTATATTAAACTATTAGGATAATTATAACTTAGAACTAGTTTAATATATATTAGAAATATATAAGTTACTTATATATATAGTAGTTTATATATTAATATTACTTTCTTATTATAATATTATAGATTATATTTAAATCCTATAATATCCTATATATAGGGTTATTAAATATAATTTAAAAATTATTAATATAATAATATAGGGATTTTAGGATATAATAGAAATTATATTATAACTTCCCTTTATTATTTAAGAAGTACTTATAGTAGATAAAGTATTTCTTTTTTACTATTAAGTTTATATTAGAGTTAATTTAAAAAAGGAGCTTATATAAATCTTTATATTTAGGATAAGGTTAAATATCTTTATAAAGAATATAGTCTTACCTTACTTTATATATATAGAAGCTACTATTAATAAACTCTTATATAAGTATATTATATTAGTTATTTATTAGTTAGTAACTAATTTTAAAGTAAAGCTATAAATATATATAATATATACTCTTATAAAATATATATATTCTATATTTTAGACTCTAATAGTTATTAATTAAGATAGTATATTAGTTATCTTAATAGAACTTAAATCTATATATAGAATATCTAATAATATATAAGAATAGGCCTTAATACTAGTATATTAATACTAATATTTTATATATTTAGTATTATTTAGAAATAAATATTTTATAATAAGATAGTAGCTATTAATAAGGTATATACTATATATAATTTATATCTTATATTAGTCTTATATTAGTTTTATATTAATTTAGGATATCTTATATACTTATTATATTATATATTAGATTTAAAGTTTATTTTTATTATTAATATTTATAATTAGAATATATTTATCTTCTAATATATTTAAGTATAGAGGTTAGATTTTTATATATATAATCTTTAATATAAATTATTATAATAACTTTATAAAATAGTAACTATTATTAGAAGTTATAATTATAGTATTATTTATTAGATCTTCTATTTCTTTATTTAATAATAATTATTAAAATACCTTAATATTTATATAAAATTAGTTTAAATTTAAATACTTATAAAAGCTAATATAGAAGTTAAAAATAGTAATATATATTTATTATTATTCTAGTAGTTAAGTAGTTAAAAAATATTATATAGTAGAAATTCTAATCTAATAGGTATAGAACCTAATACCTTTTTAAGTTTATATTTTTTTACTATTATATTTAAGTATATCCTATTAGTATTATCTTTAGGGGATATTATTATTAATATATAGTATTTATATAATAGAAGTATTAAATTAGTTTTAAATAGGTTTAAAACTAGTATAAAGTTTGTATATAGACTTACTAGTATATGACTAGGGAGTGGCCCCTTATTAGATACCCTCTTAGTCTAAGATATATATTAAGTTCTCTTAAAGTTACTATCTTAGCTGATATTAATAAGGATATGGTGATATTAGATGAGCTTAATTTTTCAAGCCCTCTGATTGGCTACAGCCCCCCTGTAGTGCTTTGATAGGTTAGTATCCACCGGGCCTGACGGTTAGTGCAACTACTAACCGGCCAGCCTAGTGAGAGGCAAATATGCGCGATTCGTTGCAGCACCCGACCCAAATTTGGAAAACACCTCAGCTGCCTCGTCGGCACTTGACAGGCTGATCTGGGCTTAGTCTGCCAAATGGGTGCTTGACAATAGACACACACGAAGTTCTACGTTGTACCTGGGGAGGAGCCGCCCTAAAAACGGACCCATGTCGGGAGGGAAGCAATAGCTTCGAAGTTCGAATACGACCACGCGCTTCCTCCGGTTCCAACGCTGCGGGTGCAGCGAGCGGGCAACATCCGTCGCTCACCGAACAAACGTGGAGCCTTTGGGCAATCAACCACCGCAGATCACGCCCCTCCTAGCTACAGCTCGGTGAGGTGTTCAGCAGGACCAAGACACTCAGATCGACTACAAGTATTTTCGCAGAAATCACATTACCATGCCACTACCACACCTTTAAAAATACAAATACACCATAACAGAGTTTTATAGCTGAACTTATGTGATCACCTTCTACGAAACATTGTTTTATAGGAGAATATCTTATAAGAAGGTATATCATAGGGTATTATCTTGTAAGACATAATTCTATAAGAAGCTGTCCCATAGGAGGCTGTCCTAGTGGGTTGAGAGATACCGTGGCCGGACACCCGAGCAAAGCTCGTGTTGTCAAACACGACAGACTCTAGTACGACCAGTCCAGAATTTGCTACAAGGAGCGGAGCCGTGTCACCCATCTGCAATGATGCATCTGGGCTGCAAGTGGCTCTGTCACATGCACTCATGACCATTGTCTCCTCGGCGTGACTCCGGAAGTTCAGTAAAGACTGACCAGTCAGCTCGGACCTGACATCCTTGAAAGACATTAAAAAGTCATCGCCGAGCTTTTTCTGTCAATCCTCAGCCTCAAATGTTCTGGGTGCGACAGCGATCCAATAGGGTCAGTTCCGCTCACACGATGCGCATGGGCTGCTTCACCGAATAGCCCCATAATATGTCAAGGTGTTGGTCAGGCCAGGGCAGCTGTCAAGATGTGCTTTGACAAACTAGCCACTGCTAGCCTAGGAATACTTTATCGACTAAATTAGTATGTCAACAGAGCGTTGCGCGTGTCAGCGAGACAACGCGGGTAGCATCGTGTAGGGGGCCTGGCGGAGCGGGTTCTCAAGGTTGATGGGAGCAGTCGTGGGAAACTATCTTCATGTGTGCGCGTATTCTCTGGGTCTGGTCGCTCTCGAGATTAGTACAAGGTGCTTATAAATGAATAAACGAAGCGATTATATTATTTGAATTGGGTTTCGGCAGTTCGATTTTGTTTACTTCGGTGGGCTGGGGATGGGCTTCCCCTCCTCCAACTTAGAAGCTCGGTTATGAGCTTGAGAGCTAAGTTGACAGCTATACCAGCTCAGAGCTCGGACAGGTACTCCCTACGCCATGACCGGTGTAAGTCAAGGACACAACAAGGATAGATGGAGCTTCTGATTCCAGAACCTCGCTGCCTTGCTCGCTCACCTGGTCTTATCCCAACAGAGTGAAACCACACGACTCAACAGCACGACGGCGCATCGCATGGATACAGTCCATCACAGTCCATAACAAGTCTATGACACAATATACCTCGCATGACCGCTGATGGGAGTCATGTCTGAATAAAGACGGGATAATCTCCAGGCCCATGGGGCTGTCTCCTTCTTGTTCCCCTCTCTTCTATTCTGCAACCTCTGTTAGGAGACAACGACATCGCTGCCCCGAGACACAACACTCACTAGCTTGCACTCCGGTCCAGTCCGACCAACAATCATGGTCAACTCACTCGTTCAGGCCATGTGCCTCATGGCGGCAGCGACCACCGTCGTCGCCGTGCCCTACGACCTTGCGGCCGAGGACCACGCCTACGCTTCGGAGGTCCAGAGCAGAAGCAACCAGAACTGGCCCTTCTCTGAGCTGATCCACGAGTCCCCCATTGACTTCCACAACCGCCAGGTGGAACAACTGGAACTGGCCATGGGCGGCTCGAGGACGCAGAACCTCCCTCCCTGCGCCAGCGAGACCCCCGTGGGCATGGGCGACAAGGTCACCAGCCCTAACGACACGGCGGCGTCCTTCTTGGCGTACACGCCTTTCCAGACCACCGCGAAAACCCTGGGCGTCAGCAACTCGTCGTTCTCAATCCAGAGCACCAACCAAAATGCCGCGTTCCAGTATTTCAATAATACGTACCTCGGGTGGATCAACCAGCCCACGTATTCGCCCTGGAACTGCTCGCTCGCGTGTAATGCACTGAATGCTACGGGGATCAAGTGTAACTCGTACAATACCTGTGAGTATCTGCTTATTCTTGATAATACCCTTTTCCACGAATTCTTTCAGACCTGCGCGTCTCTGTCCCCGTCCACCAAGCCATGCATATTCCTTCCTCTGAATGGGGAGAGAGGGTTCCGATGACCTCCGCATCCCGGTTTCCAGAAGTCTGCTCTATCTCCTTTCCACATACCACCAGAAAGGTCCGGAACGAATTGAATGAGGTATATTGACCTTTTCTGGCAACAACAAAGATTTCCTTCGCTCCCCGACTATCACGCCTGATGCGGCGTGCCCCAACCCGGCGTCCATGACCACCATCGTCTGCGCCCTGTGGATGAACAAGCTGTACTATTGGGATGGGATCAACTTCGGCCAGAACCGCACGAACTTCAACGTTGTGATTGCTGGTATGCCTCTCTGTCCAAAAGCCCCCCCCTTTCCCTATCGTCTTCTCCTGCTAAAGACTGGTACTGTTCAGGCTCCAACTTGTACCAGAGGAACAACTCGGACCCCTTGTAGATCCGATATCATCATACTAGCTGTGTCATCTGTCAGGTGGGAAGCCGAAAAGTGTGGCACCACTGTGCTGAAAGGTACGAGGCAGCTGATTGGTGTTGATGCGCAAAGGATCAGTGATAGTCTGCTTGCAGTAATTGTTTATGGTTTCTTACTGCCCAGTGGGCATGTAATGTGTATTGAAACCCGGATCATTCGTTTTCCAATCTTGAAACACCGGGGCTAGGTCGTGTTTTCCTCGCCAGCTAGGTATAAAAGTAATTTGGTGCAGACTGCATAGCCATTCATTTAAGAACAATCTTCGTTGTTGGCATTGTTAGTATGAAAATTGTTCATAATATATGTATCTGACTAAGGCACATCACCGCAAGACACCAACGCTCCATATATGCAGTGCTATGCATGATAGTGTTTATTTAAGTGTTCTCTGCGTTCAGTCATAAGATCGATTCACTTGTCTAGGAACTCAAAGCACACTCATGCACTATCTACACATGCCCGTGACTTGTAGCATTTCTAACTTCGCTGCCTGCACCTGCCCGTATCTAGCAGCTAAAGGGAGCAGATACAGTTCCGTCCCTATAAGCTATAACAATGCCATCAATTGTGACATATAACCCGGCCACGCAAATAAACAGACCCGCTATGATCGTCAGAATACTGAGCGTCGTCATACCCCAGTGCCTAGACCACTCGCTCTTCCCCATCCCAAAATGGTAAGCGTCAAATAACCAGAAGAACCCAGCGATGCCATAGGTATACCACGACGCAAACAGGCTTGCAGAAATACCAATGAGATAGTTGAAGATGGGCACTCCAACAGCAAGCACGAACGCGGCACCATTGGCCAGGAAGATCAGGAACACCCACACCCCCCAGCCGAGAACCGAGTGCTGGTGCAGGTGGCGCGAGCGCCGGAACATCCTGACAAACACCAACTTAGCCGCAGTGTGCGAGTACAGCGAGCCCGCAATTAGGAAATTCGGGATGGCGATGCCGTACGCCGCCTTGGCCCACACGGGGGGCAGCGACGAGAATGACGGGCTGGAGACCTCAGACCCGAGGTAGTAGTACGTGACCACGGAGAAGACGACATAAAAGCTCGTCGCGAAGCCCTGCAGGACGTAGGCGGCCTTCATGGCGCCGCGGGTGTCCTTCATCTCCGAGATCAAGATAAAGAACATGAAGTGGCCCGCGTACGCAAACACGGGATTCGTGATGGACACAAAAGCCGTCACGAAGTCGGACGACCGGACGATATCGACCGTGCGGCCCTCGGCTGGGTGCAGGCCCGCGCCGATCATGCCGACGATGCCCGCCACCAGGATCGAGATGACGGCGGGGATGCTCAGCCACGAGAGGCGGTCCATCGTTCGCGGGAGGGAGCAGAGGAGCGTGGGGATGGCGAAGATGCCCGTGTAGAGCATCAGGCACAGACGGCTGCCCGAGAGCTCCGCGAGTGCTGTTTGCCCTGCGAGGAGTTGGGACCCCGTCGCGAAGACGGCGAAGATTATCGTCCCTGCTGCGAGGACCTCGCGGCCGGCTGGGCCGAAGAGGATCATGCCGGCGTCGCCCATGGAGTGGACTGTTCACGTCGTCAGCTCACTATTACTGACATAATTATCTGCTTTCTCACTCACCTTGAGGATGGCGCAGCTTGAATTGGATCAGGAGCCAGCTCGTGAATGTCGCGAAGACGCCGAGGAAGACGATGACGATGACGCCTGGCACGATCCCGACTACTGCCAGACTGGAGGGGAGCGACAGCATGCCATTTGAGACGATCTCGGCTATCATCAGGACGGCCACGAGGGGCCAGGTCATGGTACGGTAGTGGATCTGGGATGTCGTTTTAGTGGAAATGCTTTCATCTTTGAAGTTATTCTGTCTCACCTGCGCGCCCTCCTCGTCTCCGAAGACGTCGTCCGCGGGAGGGTGATCATCGTGGCGCGGGGTCTCCGTTGAGTAGCCATATTCATTGTATGTATCGGGCGGGGAACCCTTTTTCCTGTCGTGGTTCAACATGGCGATGGCTGTCCACGGCGGAGGGAATTTGGTGGAGGGGAGTGTAGATGCGGCATGTAATCATCGTCTGACTTTACGCGGCGCGCATGGTAGAAGATGCGATGGAATTACCTCCTTGATAATCAATTGCCGCTTCTGGCGTCTGGTACTACGTCCATATTTGTGAGATATATCCTGGGCTTACTGCTACATCGGGCTTACCTACCTGCCGACTTGAGATAGGGTCGACGCTATCGAAGAGTTGGGGAAGTCCATCACCACAATGCGATAAGCTGCCCTGGTGATTCGTACATCTGCCTTAGTTGCCGATTATTGGAGATAAACGGAGATAAACCTCTGAGACCATTTACATCAAGTGCTGAGTGCAATCTGTATTCCAGTTCCAGGTTTAATGATACTAGGCTAGGCTTCTGTGGCGTTGCGGGGAAAGTCGAGCATCAGCTATTATTGCTTTGGGATTCTTATTAGCGCCGTGATACCACGAACGTGCGCCAAAGAAAGAAGGATGTGGTTTTAATATCGGGACGAAACTAGTGTGGAACACCGCCGTCGTTGATCAGTTCCAAATGGTCATCGCTGTCCTCTGAACAGAGTGGTCAACATTTGGCTGGTGTAGAGAACCAAGAAGGACGGAATAATATATCCATCAAATCTGCCCTGGGTTCTAGATAAATTGAGAATTCCCTTTCGCACCAAGACGTCAATTTGAGTTCTTTTGTAGGCGCGACGGACGTCACCACCGCAACTGATAAAAGCTTGGGCGTGGGCTAGATGCAGGGGGACATTTTCCAGCATGACGTTCGGATCAGTATATATATTATGGAAAGACAGGAAATCAGTCAAATGAAATAGCTTTCAAAGATTTACATAAGTTCAATTTGATACTTACACCTGATGTGAGGCCCGAAATCAGGGCCCGACCAGCCAGCCGCGCGGGTCAGCCATGCAGGCACAAGCTAGGAGGACTAGCTAGATGCATCCCAAATCAACTCTCCTCCGAGTCAGCCAAATGACTTACTCAACAGTAGTATCACTTCACTTTGAATTTCAGCTCAATCGCTGAATTGTACGACAACTCAACGGGTACTGAACCAATCAAGTTCCCTCACTTTAACTCAAGGTTGCTATTAGCCGACGATAAGCGAGCGCGGGCCGTGACATCATGCGGCTCAGGCGCGTGCCGACCTCACCTTACTGCGGGGATCAAACCTTCCGATCAGCCATGGTGAGGCGAGCCGTTCTACCAAGATGAAGTCCCTGAGGCCAATTACTCGACATGTCCTGCGGAGGACCTCCCCGCGATGCTTGAGGGGGTTCGCCACGGCCACGGATGCCGCCGGCCAGCAGCAGCAGCAGCAGTTTGACAATCGTGTCAAGATCGTCGAGGTGGGCCCGCGTGATGGCCTACAGAACGAGAAGAAGTCGATACCACTGGCCACAAAGATCGAGTTGATCGAGAAGCTGGCCAAGACAGGACTCACCACGATCGAGGCTGGGTCGTTTGTGTCTCCAAAATGGGTTCCCCAGGTATGTCAGCCCTCTGGATTGCCGGCAGCTAGGTTGGTAGCCTCGCGTCTGACTTGTGGCCGCCCAGATGGACAGCTCGAATGAGATCCTCGAGCACATCCTCAAGCAGAAGCCCGCCTCCCCCTCGCCGATAACCTACTCCTTCCTAGCGCCCAACCTCAAGGGCCTCGCCAACGCCACGACCATCCTCCAAGCCCACCCGGACGCCTTCGTCACAGAGTCGACCCGCACCATCCTCAACAAGGAGAAGCCCGAGGTCGAGCTCGCCGTCTTCGCGGCGGCCACCGAGTCCTTCAGCCAGAAGAACCTCAACTGCTCCGTCGCGACCTCGCTCGACCGGTTCCGCGAGGTCATCGCCGAGGCCAAGCGCTCCGTGGCCGACATCCGCGTCCGCGCGTACATCTCCGTGGTCCTGGGGTGCCCCTTTGAGGGCCACGACGTCGACCCGCACCGCGTCGCCGAGATCGCCACCGACCTGCTTGAGATGGGCGCTGACGAGATTGCGCTTGGGGACACGACCGGGATGGGGACTGCCCCGCGCACCGCGCAGCTGCTACGGAGCATGACTGCTGCGGGTATTCGGAATGAGGATGTCGCGCTGCATTTTCATGATACTTACGGCCAGGCCTTGGTGAACATGGCTGTGGCGCTCGAGCATGGGATCCGCACTTTTGACTCGTCTGTCGGCGGGCTCGGCGGATGCCCTTACAGCCCTGGCGCGACGGGTAACGTGGCCACTGAGAATGTGGTCTATTTCATGGAGACATTGGGTATGGATACTGGTGTTGACCTGGACGCAGTGTCGGATATTGGACAGTGGATTACTGGGGAGTTGGACAAGACGAACGACAGCACCGTTGGGAAGGCTGTCCTGGGGGCGAGGGGACGGGCTGACAAGTGAGGCGCTGCGATGCAGAGGTGCAAAAAGATGCATGAGGGATGGTGGCATATATTGTATATGTGTTAGTAGTTCGAATCCACGCGGTTTGAGTTGTGAATGTCCAGAGCGTTGATTTGCACATCTGTGTGGTCTAGTGAAGATCAGTCATGCAGCTCCGCGGTGATGTGGCGATGGAAATCACACCCGGACAACTTCTACCGCGTATAAAGCCAGGCAAAACAACACGCATATCACGGCTGTTGCCATGAGAGGAAAACTCTTTAGAGCAGAGCCTCACGGCTCGCTTAGTGATCTCGACGACGCTCAAGAGGCTGTGCTGAACAATACAGTTCTACTAGTATCTAGATTGTCGGGTATAATTGTTTTACGGATTTATTGACTTCCTGGGAAGCTTTGCTCTAAGCAGCGTTCTCCTGGTCCTTGGCGAAGGTGTTGGCTACTATAAAAGGGAAGCAGGCCGTTGCTTCCATGTAAACCTTAACATTATCAGCCCCGGCCTTGATCTTGCCCCAGCTGACGGCCTCGTCGGGCCTCGCCCCGGCGTCGCTCCCGTCGAACTCCTGTGCGGTGTTGATGTAGACGGCGGACTCGGCGCCGTTTCTCATCAGGCAGGCGTTGGCGATGTGGTGTTTCACCAGGCCGCCGCCCAGGATGATCATGCCGGCGCGCTTGGCACGGACGGAGATGGTGTTTATCTTGCGGATGTCCTCGACGATGTCGACCCTCAGCTGCTGGGGCGAGGACTTGAAGGTGTGGAAGTAGAGCATGTCGCCGAGGCTGCCGTCGGTGAGGGCAGGGCAGAAGACGGGGATGTTGTTCTTCCAGGCCCAGTAGTAGACGGAGGACTCGTTGTTGATCTCCTTGCCGAGGCGGTGTATCACCTTCGAGGGCGTCCAGACCAGCTCGCCGTCGACCTCCTCGCCCGTGGTGCCGTCGACGTGCTTCCCGGACACCTTGCTGGCCTCCTGCTCCTCGAGCATCTTGTCGAGGATGGGCACGACCCAGTCCTCAAAGGCGCAGTAGTTGGAGTTGGGCACGACCAGGTTGCCGATGCGGTTGAGGCCCCTGGCGCGCAGGTCCTTACCCGGGGCGCTGAACCCACCGGGGGACATGTAGGTGTCGCCGAGACACTTGATGAAGTCCTCCTCGATGCCACCCGCGGTGGTGACGATGGCGGAGACGTGCTTGTGCTCGACCAGGTAGCGCAGGACGCCGCGCAGGCCCGAGGAGATGAGGTTGGAGGTGTAGCCGAGGAAGATGGTGGTGCGGTCGCCCGTCTCCGGGTCGCGCCAGGCGCGCATGTCGTTGATGATGCGCACGGCGTCGCACATGGACGAGGCCTGGAAGCCCATGTTCCTCATGCCCTGCAGCAGGTCGTCGGCGGTGATGGGCCGGCCCTTGAACTTGTTGAAGTCGAGCTCCTCGACCTTCTGGGAGCCCTCGGGCATCTCCTCGGACTTGACGAGGACGGCATCCTTTGCGCCGGACGGGGCGGAGGCTGAGTTGGAGGCCATAATCTTGGTATGGAGCGAGGGCGAAATGGAGAGGGGGGGTCAGCTGTTCTTCTAATATGTTTGCTGATCCTATATTTTATTGTGTTGCCTTCATGGTCTGGTTGTCATGGCCGAAATAGGATGAGAGTTGCAGACTGATGAAAATTTGACATGGCCGAATGGATGTCGCTCGTGTTGCCGCCGGTCCGAATTCCTCTTTGGCGTGCTGATTCTGATCACATTCTGCTATTAGATGATATGTTTCCTATTATATATGTACACGGTGTAGGTTCGCCGTTGGTAGCCTGCCTCGTTGCAGTCCTTTGTTGATTCTTGCAGCGTTCAATTCATCCCAACTTTTTTCCTTGGTCGGGCCATTCGAGGGAAGATCAGGAAAAGTGACCTGACATGCATGACAAGGGCAGGCTGGCAGGGTCGGGCGTGGCGTGGCATGGATCTAAAACCTCGAATCTATCCGCTCTCTTGCCGCTTGATCCCTGCAGCGGATGGACCGTTTCGCAGGGCGGTACATATCTACAGTACCCAGGATGACCGCATAGCAACAGTGCAGCCCATTGGACTGTGAGAGAGGAATCTTAGTGGTGTCAAGTGGCACAATGCGAAGCAGAGAAGAGGTGGTAGGTGGTAGGACAGGCCTTACTAGACTGTATTCGGCACCTGTGGCAGCATGTTTTTGTCGCCTGTGCCGGGCTAGTGGCGCTCATGTTTTGAGGGGTACTTGGCCAATGTATCCATGTATCAGGGTAGCGTGCAGGGGTCTAGCGCAGACAGGGGCGGGTGGGCCAGGGTCATGGTTCTCCAGCTGGTGGTGACCTAGTGACTTGTAGACCTGGAGACTGGAGACTTGGGATGCGGCTATTGGGAGGCACGCTAGCCTTAGGTGGGTAGTCCGATTTCATGTCTGGCTGCCCACCCTTCTCTGGCCGTGTGCCTGTGCTTGGACACTAGGCTGGCTGGGTGGTTCACCTGGCACTGGCTGGTGTTTGGCTGGGCTGCGATTGATGATTTCGACCTCGACTGTTCCTCTGCACACACAACGCCTCTGACCGACACGACCACACCCGCCCCTACCGGAGCCCTCAACACCATTACGAGCATTGTCTGCATCTCCTTTACCCTCCTCGCATCCATTTCAGCCCTTTCTCGGCGTCGGTCCGGCCCAGCGGGACCCGTTGTACCCAGTCCCTCGACCCGCCCCATTCTTCTCAATTCCCACTCTGCAGCGACAGCGACAGCGACTCCTGCCGACATCCATCTGTCCACCAAGTCAGTCAGTCGCCGCCGCTCGCCGCTCGTGTCCATCTGCTGGAACCCGGCTCCTCGTCTAAGGTTTAACGGCCTTGCCCCGTCAACCCTGGCCCGGCCTTCGATCCTGACTGACTGGCCGTCCTGACTTGGCCTTTGTGGCCTGGCCTTTCTCGCCTGACGCGAACTTGACTACCGCTCCCACTGCCGTCACTAGTTGCTACTGCTATCGCCCACCGTTCGACCCCATTTGATTCCACTGCACCGTCAACGCACACACAGTCTGGTACATTCCCGTCGAAATGTGCAACCTGTCTGCAGACATCTAGCAAGGACATACTGGGGCAGAGGCTGCCCTTTGGAGACATGTAGGCTTGACCTGTTCTGTTCTCTCTGATCCCTCGTCTATCTGCTCGCTCCCTCCCCACCAAAAAAGACCCACGCAGCCAGCCGTCGCCAGTTTCTGTTTCTGCTTGCCTGGCCTGGCGCGGCGCAACCCTTTCGTGTTCTTAGTCTCTTTCGACGTCAGGACCCGACTCTTCCCTCCGCCAGTTTAGTTTTCACTCGTGTGTGCTGCCTGTCGCCTGCAGTGTCGCCGCCTGTACCGTCTTCTTTTTTTTCTTTCGTCATTCCTTCGCCGCTCGTTCTGTTTTGCATGGGAGCACTCCACTGAAGACATGCGACCAAATCACTATCGACCGGGTCGGGTCTTTGATGGTCGCCCAGCTGCCCCGCGACCTCCACCTTTGCGTACAGACGTGTATCCAGATGATGTCTACCATGCTCAATATGACCACAGGTCCAGATACAACCCCCGCTACGACGACCGCCGCTCACGATCCCCCAGGGACAGGTCCCCTGATCGACTCACCGACCGCGCTTCGCAGTACAGCGATGGTGACCGCAGACGAACCTCGGCCGAGTCGAGGACCAACGCCTCTACCTTTCAGTCCAACAGGGACAACTTCCGCGAGCCCTTGACGGCTCGCGAGCCCCCACGCGCCCCAAAGGCCTACCTGGACCCTCCAAGCGGCCCTCGCGGCGGCTTCTCTGGCGACTTCAGAGGCCGAGGCCGCGGCCGTGGCAGGGGCTGGCGCGATGACAGCCGAGATCGCGGCCGCGACCGAGACTTTAGAGACAGGCGAGATGAACCGCCGCCATTCCGAGACGACCGTAGTAGGGAACGTGATCGGGACTGGCGGGACCGCGACAGAGACAGCTTTAGGGGACGTCGGCCATCGCCAGGCCCCAGGCGGTCGCCGCCCGGCAGAGATTTCCGCGATCGCGATCTTCAGATAGGAGTCGAGGCCGACCGGGCCAGGCGTGGATCAAGAGACGGTGGGCCTCTTAGTGCGGGCTCCTCGGCATCAGACCCTCCTTTCGGCTCCCAGTCTTATCGCGGAGGTGCATATCGTGGCCGTGGCGGACGGGGCCGTGGGGACTGGGACCGCGGGCGCGGGCGACCATTCTTTGACGACCGAGCAGATCGCTTTAGGAGTCGGTCTCAGGAGGGTCGTTGGGGCGGCGGACCTCGTGACAGGGACGAACGCGACAGCCATCGCTACCTCGACTCGGATGTGCGACCCCGGGATGCACCTAGGGATGACCGTGAACCGCCTCTCCGAGATCTGCCACGAGACCCCCGTGACACGCGAGATCCTCGTGATACTGTCGACCGCAATGCCCGCCCGAAATTCGACCGGCAGGGCTCTGTGGCCACTGAGCCCATCTCCACTCCGACGAGTAAGCCGACAACACCACCATTAGCTCCCGTTGCCCCGGCTTTCGGTACTGCGCCTGTCCGTCCTCCGCCCGCATCTGACGTATCATCTAAAGCACCACCTACGGCACCCCGTGCGTTCAACGAAGACAGACAGGACCGCCAGGACCGGCCTGCTTCCTCGGGACAATCCGGTGGCGACCAGTGGGCACCGCCGTCAGGACCTTCGAACTCCATCAGCCCAACCATCCCGACGGGCCCACGCGGCATGCAGCTCCAGAAAGCTCCGCGACCGTCCAGCAAACAGTGGATCAACCCTGCCCTGGTCGGAAGCAAGACGAAGATGCCGGAATCCCCCAAGGTTAACCGATCACAGAGCTTCGCGTCCCCTCAGCAGTCTCGTCCGTTCGACCCTCGAGCCGACTCGTACTCGAACCGCCGAGACGACGAGCCACGCCGGCCTCGCAGTAGTGGCGCGGGCGCCGAGACGGAAAGAGCCGGTACAGACGGTAGCCTGCGTCCTTTGAGCATCCCCGAGCCTGGCGATGCAAGGATCGAACGTGGCACACAATCTGCGCGCGCCTCCATTGATCGCGACATACGGGCGCCATGGAAGTTCCCCGACCTCAAGACGGGAGTTGCCGAGACATCGGATCGCGCTAGTGTTGCGTCCGCGATTTCTCCGACTGCTGTCAAGACAACCAGCCCAACCATGTCTCGTCCCAGTGACCAGCAGGACGATGACGCCGCGACGGCGCAGGAGGACGGGGAGATCATCGAAGATCAGCCGCCCAAGAAGAAAAGTCGCTTGAACATCAGCAGCAGGTCCTTCGAATTGCCGCCCAAGGTGACGGAGATACCCACAGTGGACCAATCCTCCGACTCCGATGACGAAGACATGAATGACTACTTCGACTCGGAGATCGCCAAGGCTGAATCTGAGCTTCAGAGGCTGGAGCACGCAAACAACGCAGTGCCGACCGAAATCGTAATTCGCTACGCGCAGGTAACTCACGAGGCTCTGGTGGCTGTCGCGACCGAGAATGGGAGCTTAAAGGATATGCTGGGCCCCATACCAGAGGGCATCGTGTTGCCGACGCAGAAGGACGAGGTGGCTCCAGAGCCCGAGAAAACCACTCCGGCGGAGCCTGTCAAGGCGGAGACGGATCAGATACCAGCCGTTCAGAATGCGAACCAGGCAACTGAACCCGCTGTGCCCACAGAGAGTGTGGCGCCTGAGCCTCAACCCAAGGTGGAAGAGATGGAGGTAGACAGCTCGCACGTGCTTATTCCTACCGTCGAGCGGCCAGAGCTCCAGGAAGAAAATGGAGATGTCGCAATGGAAGATGCGCCTATGAACGGGCTGGACACAACCATGTCAGATGCCGGCCCCCTCGTGCCGAACGGAATTTCAGCGCACGTTGGTGATCAACAGCTCTTGCTGCCACCTGGAGTCGCGCCTCCCGCAGACACTACCAGCCCGACACCTATCGAGGAAGAGGAGGACGAGACTGATATCGAGGTGGATGATGCGACAATGGAGCTGGTCCGCCCGACTATGCAGACGCCGCCGCTGGAGGACTTGCCTTACTTCAACGCCAAACCATGGACAAAGAGCAGGCAAGCCATGAACTCCATGGAGCATGACACCGAAGTTGAAGCCTTCATCTCGCGCATACTACAGGACAACGGCATGTTTGTCCGCAATGAGCAAGAGGCCAAGAAGCTGGAGTATGCCGGCAAGTATGAAGAGTACTTGCGGTTCACCATCTCCGACGACCCTGTTGCTAGCAAGAGCCGTGATGCATTCAACAAAGCGAACGCACCCATCGATGGAGGCGGCAGCCAAGTGGCAGGTCCAGAACCGAAGGCCGAAACACGACGTGGTGGCAGATTCGCCACGGATCGTGACGTTGAGCGGATTATAGCCCAGTCGCTGCTGGAGGCGAGAGAAAAGGAGGAGCGCGAGACACGAGCAGAGAAGCTCAAGCATCCGAGCACAAGCGAAGCTGTCATCCCGGACATGTACTGGACCAAAGAGGATCGTGACAAGGAGCTCTTTATCGACCACTCCGGCTTCCTCAACCCGGAGAAGCTCATTGCGAACTGGCAGGTTCTCCCGCCTGCGGCCAATTTCACGGAGCAGGAGGCTCAGTTGTTCGAGAAGGCCTACCTCGAATTTCCGAAACAGTGGGGCAGAATTGCGGACCAGATTCCAGGCCGCGATTTCCACTCGTGCATCCAGTATTATTATTTGAAGAAGAAGGAGCTTAATCTAAAGGAGAAGCTAAAGAAGCAGCCCAAGAAAAAGAAGAGCAGGAAAACCAAGGCAAGGTCGAGTGCGCTTGTCTCAGAGCTTGGCAACCCGGACGAGCCTCAAGACGACAATGCCGAAACTGGCGAGAACGGCGAGAGGCGTCGGCCTCGCCGCGCGGCCGCCCCGACCTGGGACTTCGAAAAGCCCCAAGCGGAGTCCGCAGAAGGCACACCGGCAGCCACGCCGGCGCGGAGGGGAGCCGGCAGCAAAGCTGCTGAGAGCGGCACAGAGAAGCCTGACAAGCCGGCACGCAGAAAACGTGGCGCCAACAAGGACAAGGACAAGGAGCCGAAACAGCCAAAGACGCCACAGGTACTCGCCCCAACGCCACAAGGCGTGGCCAAGGGAGGAGGTGCCAGGTCTCGGTCAAGCTCCAAGGTACCTCCCCCAGAGTTTCTGCCCTCGCAGACGCCCACTGCCGAAATGGGACGGACGCCACTGTCTTTCGACGTAGGGCGCGCGTCGCCGATGCCCGGTCTGCCGCCAGCAATCGTGCCTGCCCCTGGGCATGCCATGAGCCCAGCAGACAAGACCCTGGCGGCGAACGCAAACACGGGCGTCAATGCAAACTCGAACTCCAACGCTGCAGGTTTACTGGATATCATGGCACCGCCATCACTGCGGCCTGAGCCCATACCTCCTCCGCAGCCTCCACAGATCTCTACCTTCGAATTCGCTGGGCACGTGGGCAGCACACCGCATGTTGCAGCAGAGCAGCCGGAGCGGGCTGGTAGAGCCACCCCTCCAACGCGAACGCTGCGTCAAGCTACTGGAGTGTGGCTGAGATGCAAAACTTCCCTGAGCTATTGAGAAGCTTCGGCACGGATTGGCAGGCTATCGCAGCGCACATGACCACCAAGACGGCCACAATGGTAAGTTCGCCACGGAATGAGCTACACGGTGGGCGTAACAAAGATGCTAAATAATATGCACAGGTTAAGAACTTTTACAACAAGCAGACCAGCCGTGAGAAGCCAGAATGGGGTGACATTGCGACCGAGGCTGATGCGAAGGTGCAAAGAGGAGAGAAATTGCCTCCACCTCCAACGCCGGCTGCTGGGCCCAGGAATAAGCGATCCGACTTCGGCACCCATCGTCGCGCTCCTTCAGTCGACGTGGCGGATGACAGTGCTGTAGCCAAGGCGGAGAAGCAGAGTATCCAACGGGAACAAGCAAACGTCTTCAACGGGCGAATCCCTGTGCCTATTGCCCAAGCGCCTGCGCAGCAGCAGCAGCTGCGGCAACAGCCTATCATAGGCCAGGCTGCACTGCCGGAAAGGATAGAAGCGGTGGAGAGACAAGAGCGCAAGCCATTAGTGTCGTCGCAGCCCACCTCACAGGCGCTGGAGCCAGCCGGACGCCATGCGCGGTCCTCCTCAGCATTGCTTGCCGAGAGGGAAGTCGAGCCTCTTGCTCCTCAGCAGCAAGCAATGCGCCACCCGCTGAAACCAGCGCCGATCTCTCAAGCCGTGGAGCAGCCCACGCTGCCGTCCCAGGCAGGTCCTTCTCGCGCGGGATTTGCAGCACCTCCCGAGCTCGACCCGCAGTCTTTCATGCTAGGCGCATCTGCCAGACAGCGCAGGCCACCTGCTGATGTGCAGCCCAAGGAGGAGCCCCGACTCATTGAGCGACAGCCCCCGCGCCTCAAGCAAGAACCTGAACAAGCGGCCCACTTTGAGCCCTTCGTCCCTTCGCAGGCTCCGCGACCCACGTCTACAAAGCCCGTACCCGTCGATCGACGGCCAGAGCCGCCGCGGACCACGGCGCCTCACAACCAGCAGGCCTTTGCGCCTGTAGCGGCAGCTCACCCGATGATGCAGCGCGAGCCAATGAGAGAGCCCATGCGAGAGACCGTAAGAGAGCAGCAGATGATGGCGCCTCCGGCCGACGAACGACGGGTCGCACCTGTACCGGGCCGTGTGCCGAACCTTAACATGATTGACACGCGCGTCCAGAACCCCATCTCCGTCGAAGGCCGCACCCCTGGTTCGGCCATCGTTGAAGACCCGCGTCGCGTGCCAAACCCCAACATGGAACCGGCCAGGGTATCCAATGCGAACTTTGCCGATGCGGTCCCAGCTCGCGTGCCTAATCCGAACATGGTTGATAGCCCCGGGCCACCTCGCGTGCCCAATCCTAACAGTATCGAGACACCAACGCGGGCGTCCAGCCAGAACGTGTTCGACAGCGCGTACGGCGCATCTCCGTCGCGGCCCTCACCTACGCCGTCTGCGAGTGCACCACCACCTAGGCAGCCCGAACCGCCCAAGAAATCCAACCTGTCCTGGTTGCTCAACGATGACCCAGCGCCGGCGCCACCGGCTCCGAAGAGAGTTGACGAGGTCGCCCGTGGTGGAGATATGTCCTCTAGTCCACCTCCGTCAATGTCTGGTCGTGGGCCACCGCCCTCGGCTGCTCCGCCACACATGCGAAGGGAAGAGACCCCGACATTCTCGCCCTATTCGCGTAACCCGGCGCAGACTGCAATGCCGGCGCTCAAACCTTACAGTACACCTCATACCCAGTCGCCGCAGCTGCAGCACACCGGCATACCTCGCTCGTCCATGGCGTCCCCCATCGAAGCCGCTACCGCTGAGAGAGATTATTACGCCCGAAATCCATATGGCGCTCAGCACCAGGGACCTCCGTCAGGTTCTCCTCACCAACCACCGCATCATTACTCGTCTCCTAGCCAGCAATCGCCAATGGTGTACCCACCACAGCCAGCGTTCCCCTTCGGCGCCCAAGTATCCCAGCCACATGCGGCTTCACCCACGATGCAGTACGCACATCCTTCAGCGGGCCGGCGAGAGGTGAGCCGTGATCTACGTGAAGCTCGCGATCCTCGCGATCCCCGCGATCCCCGCGATATTCGTGACCCTCGCGACCTCCGAGATAGCCGTGATCCTCGCGACAGTCGCGATCCGCGAGACCCTCGAGACATCCGCGACCCACGTGATTATCGAGACGTCAGAGAGTCGGTACCACCCGGCCGCGAGACAGCATGGCCGGCTCCCCCAGCACAGTCCCCAAGCGCAGCGCGACTGCAGCAGGAGGTCGCTTGGTCACAATCCAAGGTGTCCCAACCACCACCGCCAGCCCAGTCTCCATGGGGCTCTCAGCATGCTGCGTCCAGCAAGTTGCAGCAGATGAGAGAGACTCCACAGCCTTCTTGGTCGGCTGCACCTCCATCCCATCTGGGTCTCAGAGAAAACGTTCAGAGAGATCCAAGGGATATGAGAGATCCTAGAGACCTCAGAGACCCCAGAGATCCCGGCAGGGACCCCAGGGACCCAAGGGACATGAGGGACGATCCGTATGCTATGCGTGCCGGTCTTCGGGAGAGTGTACCCCCAAGAGATCCTCGAGAGGAGCGCTACATGATCGAGACCCAACAACGAGCTGCTGCCGAATCAAGGATGTCAGCCGATCCTCGGATGGTCGTTGATCCCCGTGATCCACGTGTTATGGGACATCCGCATCACCAGCATTCCCACTCAGGATCCATACCAGGTCGCATGTACGCCGCTTCTCCAGCACCGCGAGAAGTCCTCGGCGGTCCACCCCCGGGACCTCCTCAGGCGCAGACTCCAGCATACCCGCGTTATGCCACCCCTGGCCCACGCGACATGCCGCCCAGGAGCTACACGCCTGCACCGTCGCAGCAGCAGCAGGCGGCACAACAGCAACAGCAACAGCACCAACAGGCGCAGCAGCAGCACCAACAACAGCAGCAGGCGTACGAGATGCAGATGCATATGCGGGAGCGAGAGATACTGCAGCAGAGCCGAGAGAGGGAGCTGCGGGCCGCTGAGGATCTCAGAGCGATGAGCAGCATGCGACCGGGCCTCCGCGGGGATGAGTATGGCATGGACCCAAGGGCGCGCGGGCCCCCAGCTGACCTCCGGGGCCATGAGTACGGCGGCGACTTCCGCGGGGAGCTTAGAGGGCCTCCCCAGGGAGACCCTAGGGGGGACCCGAGGGCCGTCGATCCCCTGAGGCGCCAGCTGAGGCCGCATGAGGGATACCCCGGGCCGGGCGACAGGAGGTACTAAGCATTTACGATAAGGAGCATCTATCACCTGAAGTATTTGGGTCTTGATTTCATCGGTGGAAGCGATGCTCGCTCTCAACGCTGGCCGGGAGCATATTCAGTGGTTTGCAGCATCGTCAAAGATCAAGCATGAGAGAGCATACTGCGGTTATAACAGATGATGGGATATGCAGGGCTCGTTTCATACCAAGGCAGCGAGTGTGGTGCCGACAAGCCGGAGTAAGAGGGGTCTGTCGAGTATTCTCCTTTTTATTTTGTAACTGTTTGTACGTATGTATTTATGTGTCCATGTGTCCGTGTAGATGCTTCATGGTGGTTTCTGGGGTACGGAGGGGCTGGCGGAGGTTTCAAACTTGGGGGAGTAGTGCGGTGGCTTGTGTGTGCATGGACAACCCGGGGCTGATTTCAGGGTGTGTATGGGCGGCAAAACATCATATCAGAAATAGGAGTTTTTGGTTTTCAATATGATTGGTTCATCTCATGGATATCGTGTTTATTACCTTGTGTTATCCCACCGTAGTACAGGTGATCCTGAAATTACCTGAAGAAGATCGATCTCTTCATGAGTCACCTTGACCAACGCCAAATTAGACCTATCTCTACCAGCTGACCAGACAAGCTGCAGTGTAGTTTTGATCAGTTCAACGTATTCCTTCGGTTTCGAGCACCATCACGTTTCAGCTACAGTAATCAGACAGAAATTCAGTCGCATTCTCCACCGAGCAAGCCTGCGCCAACGCCAGCTGGTACTGCAACAAGCCAACATCAAATGCCTTCCTCGCGTACACAGCCGAATACATTCCCGTTGCCAGGCCGATGACAGCGAGCGTCCCGAAAGCCATGGCCGTCCAGAACGTCCAGACGTCGCGGGAGTTGGTCCCTTCCCTGTCGAGCAGGAACTGGGCCCTGCCGCGCGGGGGCTGCGACACGACGGCGGCGATCTCCTCGAGCTGGTCGCGCCAGTGCTCGTACCGGAACATCTCGAACTGCCGGCCCCTGGAGCAGTTTCCCAGCTGGTATAATGAGGCCTCCTTCCCGGCTCGCTTCAGCAAGGATTCTGTGGCGTTGTCGCCGAAGGGGAAGAGGAGGTTGAGCGTGTCGATCGCCTCGGACAGCACTGCTCGCGGTAGTACTGATGAGTTGTTCCTCAGATCCCAGTGCCTGGTGGATTCGAGGTGGTTCCAGAGAAATACCTTGTGCTCGTAGACTGTGACAGTCCTGCTGTTGGTGTCGATCTTAAGGTGGTCGGCCAAATTAGAAGTCCAGTGAGGACGGAAGTCGTGGGCCTGACAGAGGTATGCCATGGTACATTTTGGCTCCAGTATCGCGGTTTGAGACGACACAGTCAAATGGAGGTTACTTTGGCCTCTATTTCCAAAGTTCTCCACGATGAATGTCTGTAGTGGGCGGTCATCGGCCCATTGATATGACATCTGCCCTGGAAATAAAGCAGTTGCTGCCCCCGGAGTCGGACTGCAGGATGTGGCGCCTGGAACGCGAATATCGAGCGTGGCCCAAAGGCAGATTGCCAGCTCCACGCAGCGCCACACCACGTCTCCAGTGTAGGCTGAAGCGTCGCATCCGTCCGGTGGCAGGATGGACTCTGCAATTTCTGCTGCCCTTTGCCTCGTGAGGTTGCCGTCTTGCTGGAACAGCAAAATGAGCTGGAGGATATCAAAGAAATCCTCGAAAGGGCTTGGCTGGGGACAGACGGAGTTGAAAATCTTGATCTTCTCACCAGCGAAGCGCAGGTATTCGGTATAATGCTTTTGGTTGATATCGGATACTTTCACGCCCGGCCACAGTCTTAGTATCCATGCCTCATCTTCGTTGGGTGTGGTAGAGGAGCGGGGCTTGGAGGAAAGCGCAGGACTATGCATATCGGGCTCTCGATTGTAATCGGTTCCTTATCTCTATGAGTGAACGAACCACAGAATCAGAGCCGTCCGGATTTCTGTTCAATCTGGAGTGAATCAGCGACATGAATGTATTATGATGAGGTGGGGGGGGGGGATGGGCAACCCTAGATGGTTTCCGGCCATCATGCTGTCTTTAATCTGCCTTGCGAGGTTGACACAAGATGTAGCCATTTTCAGGTCTCACGAGGAAGCGATGCGCTGTCTGCTGCAAGCCACCTGCAGCTGTAAGCCAACTAGCGATCTTGACGCCCACTGCTGACTTCAGTAATGCAACCCCGGAGTCTCCGCGAAAGCGGAGATTCTTGAGCACGCGAACAAAGTGAATTTTGGCATTTTTTAGATCCCAAAACTGCATCATGCTGATCTGGGAGACCGATCATCTACAATACCTCTTGGATCAGTTTACCGTCAAGAGCTTCTGAAGAAGTAGAAACGACCATGGTATTTGAAATCAATTTACGATGACGCAGGAGCCAGATGACCAGACTCCTGATGATTCTGACACTGTTGAACATCGCAGTCCAGTCCGAGCTGGGAGCCCCAACGAGGCTCGCGCACTGGAGCACGCTGAATCGGTGCCAACACCTCCCCCTACGCCTTCGGGGCGGCCACAAAAGGACAGCGATGAGATTGAATTAGAAATTTCGTCTCCTAAGCTGCGACTCTTCAGGAAGCGGCAGTATCTCGCCCTGCCAGATGTTCGCCCGCCATGCTTAGAAGAAGAGGAGATAAGCAGGATCATCAAGCGCCTCGAAATGGATTTGGAAGTCGCCCTAGGGAAGATCAGGAGTAGAAGCTACCGCAAGCCCTCGGGAGAAAGCAATTTGATGATTCAAATGCGCATGTCGGGAGATGCGGAACGGGGCTCGACTAAAGTCAAGCTCAAACCATGCATTTGGTTCTTCTGCGGAAGCAGATGGTGCCGCAAGATCATCGAGAAGGACATCAAGAAGCTCAATTGGCGCCTACCGTGCGAGCTGAGGATTGTGGACGAAGGAGGACCATTCGCATTCCTAGCAGCAGGCCAAGACCCAGTTTTGGATGACTCCGAAGAGTCATGCTTGAGCGACGTTGAGTATTCAATCTCGGATGACTTTGAAGATTCGGTATCGGATGCAGAGTTCGAAACGACAAGAGTCCCCGAAGATCGAGAATATCACAGGTCTATGGGAGGAATTACAAACTCGGATCTTACCAACTCTGGCCACCGTCACACCTCGTTGATGACCGCCCCTGGCGCGACCGCTTCAAGTTCAGTTCAGCCGTCCCTCTGTAACGCCACGAACAACGTGTACAACACAATTCAACGTGAATCTCCACAAACAAGCCCAAACTTGCTTCCATGCGAATTTTCCATGCTCGATTGCGAAGCGGTATTTAGCAGCGACAAGGATGATGAATGGATCGAGCATGTCATCGACCACATGCGGAATGTTCTCCCGCGGAAGTTGCGCTGTTGGTACTCGTCGAACACACCTTTGGCGCAGATTCGACAACCGACGAAAGTTTGAGAGAAAACTTTGAGATTCGGATGCAGCACATTCGTGACCACATTCTATTTGATACGTCGCCAGTGTCTTGGGCACGACCGGACATGTCCGTTATCAAACATCTGAAAGTCCACAATCTCGTTGACGACGAGACCTTTCATCGCCTCGGGAGGCAAAATAACGTTGTTGTTCACGGCCGTGGGCATCTTGCAGTACCGAAGAATTCTCGAGTGGGAAGGCCAAAGGGACCTGACAAAATTAGCACCGTTGTTTCAAGTACTGAGCGCCTTGCAGTGGGTAAGGATTCGCAAGCGGGCTCGCCAAAGAAACCTGAAGAGACACGCTTCAGTGCGAAAACCTCAGATGACTTTTTTCTGGACTTATACGTGCAGGAAAGCTACGCGGATTCATCAATCGGATTGGCCTGTCGCTCTACAATACGCAGACAGAGAACGATCATCTCGGACAGCTTCTCACGGATGGGTGGCGTGATCACTATCACTCGAGGCTCGGAAAAGACGCTCTACGGCGTGACTTCGGGCCACGGAATGGTCTGCCAAATACTTGAAAATACATATAGCGCATACAGCGACCCTGACGAATCAGACGCCTTGTCCGGTGTATCGTCGCAAAATTCAGTCCACGACCAATATTCGAGCTCAGATTTGGAATCAAAGAAAGAAAGCATTCATACTCATCGTTTACCACTCACAGATTCTCATCAGAAAGTTGAGAAGTGGATGAATGCAAGCCTCGGCTGGGTGGCTACCTTTCTCAACTGGCGTGCCGATTCAGCGGACTCAGGCATGGTACCTCGCGATGTACCTTACATGAGAGAAGATGCCGTTGGCGACCTGGCTCTAATAAGGATACCTGAAGAATATGCTAGAGGGCTGCGAAATGACTTCGTCAACCCCGTAAGTCCCAGGGGTGATGTGCGAGAAGAAGGACGACTTCTAGCCGCGGCACGGAGCGGTGATAGCAAGAATCAAGTATTCGTGCTGTTAGGCAAGACAAGGTCAGTTGCAGGATATCTTGTGGCAGAGACAATGCATTTCAGTGTTGCGGGAAGGAAGATTGAATGTGACCGAATCATGGTTTCGGAAGAGCTTGGTGAGTACTGAGATCATGACTCTCAACCCCCTCGCAATGTTCCCCCAGCGCTGACGAGTACTTATGTCGGTCTCACTCAGGCCTGGGGTCTTCAGGCTCATGGGTCGTCCAAAATGATGTTCTATACGGGATGGTCATTGCAATTACTCCCATGGATGGCTGTGCTCTGATTCTACCTCAAAGGCGAATATATTCTGACATACAGGAACTTTTCCCGGATGCAACGGAAATATCACTTAGCCCAGAAGTGTCTGACGTCGTTCCACGCATGGAATTACAGGAGCCACCAGAAGACCAAATGGATCCCAACCCACAGATGAGAAACAGGCGCGGAATTTGGGATAGAAAGGGAAAGGGGAAGGAAGAGAGCTATTCCCGGCCATGGCAACAGGATCCTGGATCGACTCAGCAGGAGGAAAACAGCCTGGCCGTGGAAATTACGACGAATGTGAGTGGAACTCGTAGAAGGAGACGTGAACAGGTTCAATACTTCTTCTAGGCACCTTGTAAGAAGTGGGAAGACAGGGGGTGTCGAGTTATGAGAAAAGCAGAATATATTGGCCTCTCAGGGATATTCTTGTGTGCAGTTGCCAGCCCTCTTAATGCCACACTTGAGTAAGAGGCCCGGATGCAAGAAGATATTGCTACGCACATGAATACCACAATTTTGAAGCCATCACTGGACGATTGGCGAGCTGCCTCATAAGTGTCTCTGAAAATCGCAACCTTTTTGTTCATAATTCATGTTTCGCGAATTTTGCCTTTGTATGATAATGCAAGAGGTTGGTCACTTAATACAGTCGCTTTTCTTTTATTCATACAGCTTCCCCTAGCAATGATCAACTACTTGGGTATATTTAACATGAACTCCTTAGACGCAGCCATTGAACAATTGAGCCACCTCCGAGACGTATGCGGGAATCGATAGAGGGTAAGGATAAGGATAGGTGTGATATAGGGAAATCGACGAGGTAATGCACCGAGGTTTGATCGTCGCAGCACCATATCTCGTCTCCACGCTTCTCTACATTTTAGCGAGTTTTCCATGCATCCTGTGCCCATACTTATAGAAGACGATGGGGAAAGGCACAAAGGCAAGGGCAAGGAATCCGAGCAAGGTGTTTCCCCATCCATAGCCCAGCGTTGCGTACATGGCCGGACCAGCCAATGGTAGGAATGGGCTGAAGATGAACCGCAGCAGGTTGTTTGCACCCAAAGCGGAAGCAGCGAGTTCTGAGCCGAAAAGGTCCACTAAGTATAGTTGGGCAGGCATCTGCAAAAATGTCAGTCAAATTGTTATGCGCGGCAGGGAAACAATTCAGGACGAAGACTCACTATGACGAAGAAGGCACCGAAGCCGATGAGCACAGTCCCGATGATGGGCACGATCCAGTGGACCGCGTAGAAAGTGGTCCAGCCGTACATGAAGAGCCCGAGACCAACAAAGGGACTGAAGAGGATCATCATGACCAGGTGGTACTCGGGCTTGATTGTCGTGACCCCATCCCTCTTCATACACCACTGAATGATCTTGCGCCCAAATAAATGGAAGCTAACCAGAGAGAATAGGAGCGCCACACCAGTGCCAAGGTACACGAGGCCGGACATGGCGGTGCTGAAGCCGTACTGCCCCTCAAAGACGCTGGTAAAAGTGGTGAAGAGGAGGTACATGGTGCCGAAGATGAGGGCCACGTAGATGGAGATGACGAGCAGGATGGGAGACTTGATCAGGAGCTCGCAGGGCTTGATCAGCGTCGACGCGAGGACGTGGCTAGCTGACAGGCGCTTGGTCACCATCTTGGACCGCAGCTCCATGTTTCCGGTGCTGGCCCTGAGACGAGCCGTCTTGCGGTCCAGCAGGATCTTAGGATGCGTCTCGCGCATGAAGACGGCGGCAGGGAGGAAGACGGCGGCACTGAGGATGATCAAGAGCCAGAATGACCAGCGCCAGCCAAGGGCCACAATAACAAAGCCGCCGATCAGAGGGCCAATGACCTTTGGGTAAACCCATTAGTGCATGCTCAAAGATGATTAATCAGAAGTATCAGATATCTGGAGAAAACTTACTGGTCCTGTAAGAGGGCCCAGACTGAAGACAGCCATGGCCACAGGCCGACCGTTGACCTCAAGGAGATCTGCGATGGTGGCCCCACCCAGGGGCATAGGCACTCCGCCCATACAGCCTGCAAAGAAGCGGAGAACCATAAATTGTGCCACCGTTTGGCTTAGTCCGCAGCCGATGAGGAACATCAGGAACAGAAAGTTCGAGGCGTGGTAGACCGGCAGGCGCCCATATGCTTCGCTGAGGGGCGAGAGAACCATGGGACCCACGGCCAGGCCGAGGACGTAGATAGTGATGGCGAGCACCGCTATTGTTGTTGATGCGATGTGGAACTCGTGGATGATCAAGGGCGTTCCGGGGACGCACATGGTCGGGGCCATGTTCGTCACAAGGGCGAACAGGGACACCATAATAATATGTGACCACTTCTTGCCCTTGCTCCAGTTTCGCGGGTTATTGGGATCCTGTGGCCCATCCCAGTCGACAATGTTGGAGTCTGGTGCCTCAGACTTGGTAGGCGTCTCTACTGTGTCTACTTCTGTGATCGGAGCCACCTGGGCCTCTGTGTCGACGTCGCCGGCGCCGGACTTGGACGCCGTCTCAGAATTGGACTCGGAGACAGTCATTTTGTGGTTTGAGTAGCAGGGGAAACAAGCAAGCCTGTGCTATTGAGAGGGAAGAAGAACAAGGACCGTGAACTGGAGGAATTTGGCACTGGTCAGAACAGGAGACTCTCGCTGCCCTCGGTACAGCCAACTCTCAACCCGGATCGGTCTGAATATTTAAATATCTGCATTTGATATCTGGTGTTCCGGACATATCAGTGCCACGTCCGCTGTTGAATGTTTCCACATACACATTCGGTAATTCTTTTTTACCCAAGATCAGACTGTGCTACCCTCCAGTACATGTAATCGTCTTTCGATGCCGTTGAACCTCCGCCTGAGTAAGGCAGAAAATTTCACGCTGACGGCGGCTGAATGAAATGTCCGGACGGCAGCCTAAGCGGCCTTCCAAGCGCGGCCCAATCCAAGGCCCTCAGGTCGGTTGTGAGCCAAGCCCAGCCCTCCGGGTCTCGCGCATGCAGGTCGAATGGCATGCATCGGTATTACAGCAGGTGCCGGACGAACCTCACCCACGGCTCCGGGCAGGATCACTGGCCAATGAGGTTGTCCCCTGTCCCCTTGCTGATGCTGACCACCGTCCGACTGGGGACTTCCGGACTGACGTCGTACGCGCTCCATCCTCTCTCGAGCTGGCCGTCGAAAACTTGACAGCCATGGCCGGGACGCCGCCGAATCAGTGGCGATATCTTCTCTATTCAAAACTCATAAAGTTCTATTAATGGGCAAAACCCGAGAGACACCCCTATGGTGGCGTATCCTCGTTGCTTTCATCGAAGCCGGAGCTGGCACCAGCCATGGGGGTCCTCGGACGCAACGCAACCTCACGCATGATATATCATACCCACCAGGCGGTGTGAGTCGACGTCGAGGAGAGTCGCAACAGCAGTGTTGCACTTCTCTCGGCCCGGCGGCGGAGTCCCCGTGTTTCATGTTGACTCCGTTGATATCTACCGGGCGATGAGCACCTCGGATTTTGGCGAGTGCGACTCGCTGCTCAGGACACGCGGTGCAACCGTCAGCAAATCCCAGCCCGCTTTGCACAGCCCGCAGTAAGCTGTCAAGGTTCTGACCCCGCCTGTAGGGCTTTCAACACTGGAACATCAGCCCAACTGCCATCCGATGTGAATGAGAGTATGCACTGCATTCTGCCGTAATACAGGCAGCAGGGGAGAAGAAGTAGGAATTCCATCAGTAATCCAGCGACAAAATAGATAAATAGCCTAAATAGACCCCAGTCCCAGCATTGCATGTTGTAAGTAGTAAGCTGGTTCAGCCCCTTCTGTTGGCAGAGTTCTGGACCGCTTGCTGTCTCCAATGCGGCCGTCACTGCTATTTTGGAGCATTTGCGTTTGCAATCTCACGTAAACTATTCACGATACAGGAGAGAACCTTCTTTATTGTGTGAGAATTTAATGTCTTTTGTATTCGAAGATAAATTCCTCCGGGTTAACATCCCGTACTAAGGATACTTTTCTCGAAGTATGGTCCCCCTGATATTCATCTCGTGTATGATTACGTCCTATCTCTTCTCGGTCATGTATTTTTATGAACTCGCCGTAGACCTCGTAGGTAAGCTAGTATGATAACCTGTAATTTAGCCTCTCAGTCGGCCCATTCTACGAATTCTTTTACACCATCACCAGTATCTTTAGGCTATAATCCTTCGAAAACCCACCAAAGTTGCCCACTATGCTAATCACAAGAAAGAAATCGAGCTCTGAATGGCCGTCGATAAACCTTGGGTATCAAAATGCTCGTGGTACGATAGGGCGGTTGCGTTTCCAATCCCCCATACATATAAAATGTATGCGGTGCCTTCATACAGTTATGAACGCTCAAGAACCAGCGTTCAAAAAAAAGAAACATAATGCCAATAACAGTGCAGAGATAATACAGTACGCGGGCACGTGGCCTCAGCCTTGCGCCGCACAGACGAGGCTAAGAAGGATCGCTCCTGACGGCGCCGTTGAGTAGAATCGTCGACACCAGTAGCTCAAGTGCCAACAGCCGGCGAAGCAGTCGTGGTACGATAAAGTTGTAAAGTGTGATGATCAATGGACGTCAACAATTTGGCGTTGTACCATCACATCTAAACGAAGTTTGTTATTAGTACTTGCCGTGTATAGACTGTAGTGATAGTATTGAGTTTCAGGATTCTGAGTATCCACATAATGATCCCCCTCCCAAAAAAAGAAAACAAGAAAAAAGAAAAGCAAGTTGGTCAAAAAAAGTTACCCCCCTGCGTGAAATTTGCGTCTCCTAGGACATCATTCGATCCCACATACAGTGACGGGCTCGGAGGCCGAGCACGGGTTTCTAGCGTCTTATAGCGATTCGCCCGTCCTCTAGCGATTCTAGCATCCTCTAGCGATTCTGTAATGAATCAAAGCTATTCATTAGCCAGTGTATGTAATTGTTTGGTGAAGGTTATTTCTTGCCTGCTAGGGTCTTCCGCATTTGCTTCAATCCGAAATCAAGTTCAGCCCGTATGTTTTCCCCATGCTTTTCCAGCTCCCTCACCCTAGCTTCTGCTTTTGCGGCCCGTCTCTCCGCATCGAACCATCGAGTATGAGTGTCATGTTGTCTCTGTTCGAGAGACATATACCGACGTGCATCCGCTTGTTGCTGCCTCTGTAACCGCGCCAGCTGTGACTCGGCGCTGATCATCTGACCGTGGATGCGAAGCACGCTCGCTTCGACCCGATCCCAGTCAGCTGGGTTCTGTTCAAGTGCGAGTCGAAGGCTGCGAAAACCATGCCGGAAGTAGTCGATTTCCTCTAAAGGTTCGTTTCGTGGACTGGCGGATGTGGGTGAGTGCGTTGGGGCAGCCGCATGTTCTGTCTCGAGCCGGCGTGGGTGGAGCCGCGAGGTTGCCCGTTCGGAGTTGCCTTGCTGAGAAGATGTTTCTGTCTCGCCAATAACCTCGTGATATGGAGGTGGCGGATCTACCTCGTCATGTTGCTGAGTGACGCCCTCGAAGGTTGAGCTTTGCCTAGAATCCATGACGTTCTGGTAAAATGGCAGGTGTTGCGGAATAGAACGTGTCAAGTAGACAGTCAACTGGCTTGATTTGGTGAGAGCTTCAGGTCTCAAATATAGCATGTTCAAAATTCTAGAAATGTTCTATAGATGTACGAAAGGGGCGAAATGGTGGAACTAGCCGAATGGAGACCTCTTCCGACCCCATTAACATGTCCTCGCGTGACTCTAGGCTTGATCAGAGACCTGTAGCGCCTGCTAGGCAAAGTTCGTGAATTTGTAATCGTCACGTGTACTTGGACTAGAGCTGTCAGGCCCGCGTCTAGACAGAATAGTGTAATACGTGATGTTGGAATGACGCGTGGCACACACCTCAGCCTCATCCATTTTCCATAGCCACAGTGTGGACTTCGGCTACACGTCTTGCTAACCTTGGTAAGGATCATGTAACACCGTTGCGAGCGAAAAGCAGACACCGACGCAAAGAGAACTCAGGAGGTTAAAAAATAATCTCAAGTACACCAATTTGCTATGTCTTCCGAATAACAAAGAGGGCAGGGGAGGGGGGCCGAGAAAGGTAGCTGATATCTATGCATGCTATGTGAACGACAAAACCCTCCGAAAGAGATATGGGACAAGGAATTCTGAATAGAGGATAGTTGCAAGAGAAGATTTTAATCTCACTGTCTCACATCCAGCATTTCTATGTGCATGAAACAGGCTCCTTAGATACTGAGGTAATGCAAAGTAGTAGTCGCGCGCAAGCTGTTTCTACCCGGCCAGTGCTGACCTCAGAACTTGAAAGCTGAAGCTGCAGGAGACAATCTCCATTTCGTTCTCGCACTCTGGCAGAAATGCGTCGCCCCATCGACCCCATAAAACCCTCCGGCATGCTTCGTTCCTGCCGAGCAACCTTGACAGTCTAGCCAGGTTTGATTGGCTGGAATTTCCCCGGGGCTTGGTTTCCCTTTACGCCACCGCCAATCAAATTCTGGCAGGTCAGTCAGTCTATTCTCTATTCTGATGGGACAGCGGCTTGCGATCTGTGAGCAACCCCCCCCTCCTTGGCAGAATCATCATGCGTCGGAAAAAGCTGACTACAACAGCTTAAGGATATTTGTCTAAAGTTTGGGCTGAGGCATGTTCAGATAGGACAGATTAATCCAACAAAGATGACGAAAAGACTCCATCGGCCAGAGCCTGGAGTATTTAAAGTTCTGGCGAGCCACGCTTCGCTATCATCATTTCCATGTGATCAGTCTCTGACCGACTGTTCGTGAGAGTTTTTGTCAGGAGAAGATACCCAGAGATCGGCATCGCTACTCGTCATTAACAGCTGTGGTTTCAAGAAGGTACTAGTATGTCTGCAAGAACGCACGGAGTCGATGCCGAGAGGGTTCCGAAGAATCGGGCCCGCAGCCCGTAGGCTCCGGGCTCCGAATCTGCTGGAGCAAGCAGAGCCACATATCGTCCACATATGACTAACCTCATAAAAGTATATAAGTTTTACTAGGTGCCAAGCTCTTTTTTCGTAAGAAACGACTGGCCGTCAACTTCAGTCTCCAGCAATACCCCTTCCCTCTCCGTACATAGACTATTTCGGACGTCTCGACGGAGCCAACCAATCATGAAGTCGGTAGGGGTTAACCAAGCCCACAAACCGCCGGCAGCGCTGGCATTTAGGAGTAGCAAGAAGCTTATCCTGACCTCGATCTGCGTTGCCATCTTTACCGTGCGTGGTCTCACTCATCCAACGACATCTGCCAGTCATCCCTTCAAATTTTGGCTAAACTCTATACACAGGATTTATTTCTATACGGAGTCATTGTGCCTGTGATACCTTCAGCTATTCATGAGAGGGCAGGCATACCTAAGGAAGACGGTGATACAACCACTCTGGATCACTTCTACATGACGGATCATATCGCTAACTTGTTGTCCAGTGCAACGATGGGTGTCCATCCTGCTCGCCGTGTACGGCGCAGCTGTTCTTGTCGCATCCCGTGAGCATGCCTTCCTGATTTGTAATTCCTCTTGGCCCGAACGACTAATAGCTCGTGGATAGCTTTTACTGGGTGGCTGGCTGATCACACTTCCTCTCGGCGTTTACCTTTCCTCATTGGGCTTTTCACACTCGCAGCCAGCACTGCGATCCTAATGGCAGCGTCGCACATCGGCATGTTTATCGCCGGGCGCATATGTCAAGGTTTCTCCGCCGCTGTCGTGTGGTCCGTTGGCCTTGCGCTCCTGGTAGATACGGCTGACGAGGATGAGACTGGTCAGATGCTGGGAACCACCGGCATCTCGATGGGGCTCGGGTTGCTCCTCGCTCCTCTGCTAGGTGGCATCGTGTTTAGCCGAGCAGGATACTACGCTGTGTATGGCATGTGTTTCGGCCTTCTTGCCGTAGATATTTTGCTGCGAGTGGTCATAATCGAGAAGCAAGTGGCTGCGCAGTGGATCAAAGAGGACGACCATCCCGAGGCAGCACAACAACAAAAGTCGGAGGCAACGAACTCCGCCAGTGAAGAGAGAGCAAACGGCAGCAATGCGGAGCTGAGCTTACGCCAGGTCGCAAGCCATGCCCGCTCTACGGGGAGCACAACGGGAGGAGTTGTGGAACGAAGCCAGGCCTTCCTAGTCTTGCTCTCATCGCCTCGAGTTCTGGCGACTCTGTGGGCGGCCCTTGCCGTATCGATTCTCCTGACCGCATTTGACGCTGTCCTGCCGATATTCGTCACAACTATGTTCCATTGGGACAGTCTGGGGGCTGGATTGATATTTCTTCCCATCGCTCTTCCATCATTCCTCGAACCCATAGCAGGTTGGCTTGCCGACCGCTATGGTTCCCGCTGGCTAGCCACCGGCGGATTTGTCTGCACAATTCCTTTCCTGGTCCTCCTGCGCTTCGTCACGCACGACTCAACCTCTCAGATTGCGGTGTTGTGCGTCTTGCTGTTTGGGTTTGGGTTGGTGGTGAATGGCATCATGACCCCTGTTTTGGCGGAGTTAACGTTTGCCCTCCGAGACATAGAGCGCGAAAGGCCTGGTTTATTTGGAAAGAAGGGGGCATACGCGCAGACATACAGTCTGTTCAATGTTGCTTTCGCTGGAGGTTGCCTCTTGGGCCCCATAATTGCAGGCCTGATAAGGGACGCCAGTGACTGGCCGACCATGACCTGGAGTCTATCAATCATAGCAGCAGTTGCTAGCATTACTACTGCGCTCTGGCTCGGTCCGCCTGGCTCTGGACCTCGGCTGTGGTCACAATAGTATAAGGATCACACAATGTGATTTAAAGAAGTGAATGAATATATTTGAAGGAAATTCAATCAGGACACGTTCATAGCAAACGGCTGATATGAATACCTTGCTTTGGGTGTAAAGAAACAAACCCTCAAGTGCTCCCTACCTTTACAAGCTTTTCTCGGTGGCGAGAAAGCACTATGCAACTACCCCGGTATCCAGTCCCAATTGCCTAGGAATTATATATCTTCTTACTCAGTCCTTGGCGTATCCCGATATGCAGGCGGCAAGCAGTCATCCAACGCCAACCTGATCTGCTGGGCCAGCGGCCGCGACCACCACCGCTGATGTTGGAAGACCCCACCCATGACCCAGTAATTGTCCATGCGTAAATGGCGTTTCCACATACCGCGGACCTCTCCCTTATCATCAACACCCCAGGTGGCATCCAGCCTCGCCGCAATCTCCTTCGGACCCAACAAGCCCTCGGTGTTTTCATTATCTTCTGCCACCCCCAGGACTGCCTGTGCCGTCGACCGGACGTCCTTGTCAGCGAACCCCGTGCACCAGATGACTGCGTCTGCGTCAAGAGTGCTGCCGTCGCTGAGGCGGAGGCCTGTGGGGGCGTAGGCCACCGGCTCGACGAGGCCGCGTACGGCTACTTTCCCCTCGGCGATGAGCTTGGTGCCACCGACGTCGATGTAGTGGCCGCCACCGCGCTCGACTAGATGATGTTGGACGTCAACGGAGGGATCCATGCTGTCGAGTACAGGAAAGCCTGCTTGGGAGAGAGCGAGGTAGCGGTCACTGGCTAGTTCGTCAGTAAGTCATGAAAGTGACTGGCGGACAAAGTCATGATACTCACGGTTCTTGGGAGGCAAGGTGGGCAAACAAGCCATGAGAGAACTGTCCGTCGAGGGCTAGTGGAAATGTGTTGAGCATTATGTCGGCAGCTTCGAGAGGCATCTTGTCATATGCTCCGATGGCGTGAGGATCCATGACGTAGTCGTATGGGAACACATAAGTGGGAGAGCGAGCGACCATGGTTGTATCCAGGCCGGCGTCGTGACAGTCTTGGATAATGTCGAAGGCCGTATTGGCAGAGCCGATAACCGCAACAGACTAAGAAAATCCGGGAAGTTAGATTCAGCCGAAGAGGTGTATCACGAAGCAGATTAATGCAATCGGGGAAAAGTGTTTTCCATCATACCTTGATACCCTGAGAAGCCAACAGTTGCGCATTACGATACTGGGACGAATGGAGGCTAAGGCCTGTATACGAACCTTCATTCTCGATGGATGGTAGATGTGGAACCCCGGAGCCGATGCCAGTTGCTTGCACCAGATGCTTGCTGACAATGGTCTTGCTTCCGCTCCCACCTGTGGTCTCCAGCTTGCAAGTCCATTTCTTCTCGGCTGGATTATATGTAGTTGCAGTGACTTTTGTTGACAGCATGACATTGAGGCGAAAAATTTCAGCATATCGCTTAAGATGTTCTGCCACCTCGGACTTGGTGAGACGGTGCGGACTTTGCAACTCCTTTTTGTAGTCTGTCCAACAGACTTCCGTTAGTCCGGCATCACCAGCTAAGAGAGAAACTTTGGTGAAACATACAGGAGTATGGCATCTCGCAATTAGAAGTTGGCACGTGAAACCTGAGACAGTCATATCGAAGGGCCCAGTTATCACCAACCTGAGCATTCCGGTCAGCGATGACACTTTCCACGCCCAGGGCTTTCAGCCTCGCTGCTGTCATCAGTCCCCTACGAGCAGTCAGCAACCATGTAAAACAATTATTTGCCCTTAAGTGGTGGAACTCACGAGGTTCCAGCGCCGATGATAAAGACATTCGTCTCTATGACGTCTCTGTCAACCAGATCATCTCTGCCAGGAGATGAGAGCAGCGTCTCATCTTCCGGGCGCTGCGTAATTTGGTCGATCCAGGTGGACAAGACCCAGATCTTCCAAGCCAAGGCCCCATCAATCTTGACGGGCAGCAAGACCATCTTCCCCGCGCATTTCAGCTGCGGAGAAGTGGTACAAAAGGACAAGCCGCAGTCGATGAACATCTTCAACGAGGCAAACCAGGTGTCAATTCGAGAGGTGGAGAAGTTTTGGGGGTGCCATTTTGTCACTCACCATGACAGGGCTCATGACAACAAAGTGCGGATCACCACTGATCTTGATTTCGCCCTCGATACCCCGAAGACCTTTCAACTGTAGAAGCGCGGCAGCGACAACATCAGGTTGGATAAAAGTACGGAGGTGACTAGTGAATGCGACGATGTCTCGCCAGAACGCCTGTTCAGGGAAAAAGCTGCCGGCCACTTTCTCGGCATCGTTGCTGGCCAGGGCTGCATTCAAAACGTGCAGGACTTGCTGGGTGTGAGTGAGAGGCACATCGCCCGTCATGGCAGCTGGATCGACAGTTCCGGGCGCAATCTTCGGCAGAGGTCGGTAGACATCTTTCCGCAGATCAGCCCTTGGGGGATACTCCGCGCTCGGCGGGAATGCCTTGGGGTCAATCGACGTGGTGTTGAGACTGAATGAGTTCAGAGGCATATTGTCGGACTGTGTGTGTGGTTTACGTTCCTAGATAATCGAAAGGATTCAGTATTGCATGAGACAAGCAACGCGCTGAGTTCATTCCTAAGTGCATTCAGAACTGACAGAGGACTGAAACAGGTTAGAGAGCACAAGAAGAAGTCTGGGAGCTGGCCCCAAAGCATTCATGTGCTTTGGCTCACCTTTTGGTTCAATGCAACCCCAACAGCTCCCGCCCCCAAATAGACGCTTGTTGGTTCTACGGCTCCTTGTGATGTTCCTTGCAGATCAGCGCACCGGTTGGTCCATGACGATTCGCTCAGTCCCATTCTGATTCCCCAACGCCCGTTGGTCACACAACGCACCTCTAATCCTTCGGGAGTTCTAGGGCAACGAGGTTTGCACGAGCTTCTGATTAGCTCACAACACCCACTGACTACCATGGCTCGCCATATAAGCACCGCGGCCTGGGCTGCGGCTTTTGGCTCCTAGTCTTCCCCTTTTGGACAAGACAAGTTCCAAGTCATCACCTACCAGTGGCACGATGCGAGGCAGCAGTATCTGCGTATCAGTACTCTTTTGAGAGCAAAACCAAACAAAAGAGCGTCTGTCAATTGGCTTCCTCTGCGATGATCTCCCGCGGAAGGCTTCGAACTGCTAAAAGTATAGGTGAAAAGACACAACTCCTTTGTGTAACACCCCTGAGGCATTTCAGGTTCATTCGCGTTAGCGTGTGGGGGCCTCACAATTCTGCAGCCCTACTCTGTACATTTGCCCTATGATCGTCGTCGATGATCAGCATCTGGGCAATATTGACTGACAGGCAACCAAACACATTCGCTGGACTTCTTTCCGCCCCGAGTTGAAAATTTTCAATATGAAGCATCAGTAATCCCCATGAGCTTTGGCACAATGAAGTTTCGGGACCTGGACTCTCTGCATTCTGAGAGCACTTCCCTTCCCACCCTGAGGTTCACCCTGCTTTACTCAAATACGCTGCATACGCGATTTGGCTCTGAATTCAGGAACAGGATGAATTTCACCGAAGAGCCTGAGGAGATTGCGAAAGGCGCCGCCTCGTCCGTACAAACTGGCGCCGCACTGCAGTGTAAACTTGCCCTTACACCTGGACCCGATGATTTTGAGGTTCGATGGGATGAGCACAAGTGGGCATTGGAGATATTGAACCAGTACCTCCCAACTACTTCCAAGTTTTCAGATCGCTCAGACCAATCCTAACATGTCGCAGGGACTGTGTCAAGGCATCACGGGCTAAGCTAGATGACCGCGTTTCCGGCTTCTTGGCTCTGGCAACTGTTGAAGAGAAAGATGAGCTGTCTAGAAGCCGCGACGAGTTCCAGAGGCTTGTCACTGTTGCCATTGAAGCGAGCAAGCAGTGCAATCCTGACGCAACCGTTGCTAGCCCCTCCGTCGCTGAGCGTCTAAGGCGCGGGTGGAGCTCAACTAATAAGGTAGCATACGAGTATATTAAGCTTCTCGACATCATGGTTGGCCAAGCTCCTGAATATGTCGGTCTTGCATATGGAGCTGTCAAAATCCTTCTCGTCGCCCAAGTCAACAACGAAGAGGTGAAGGAGAAAGTCAAGGGGTATTTGGAGCAGATTCAGTTGAACTTCGAGATTATCGATCATCTCACTGCTTATATGCCGTCGTCTCGACTTTTGAGCCTTGTAGCTGAAGTCTACTGTCTCTTCAACAATTTCATTGCAAAGGCGATCAAGCACTACACCCAAAATCGCTTCAGTAAGTACTCGTCAATCAGAATCAAGGAGTTACTAATGGATTGCCTGTTTACTGAAAATCCACAACAGAAAGGTATCTTGTGGCATTCACCATGCCTTGGAAACGCTTTCAAGAGATAGTGGACTCCATCGAGTCAAGGCTTTTGACCATCCGGGATGTGGCCCGGTGTGTTGGACTTGTCGAGGGGCGCACTACTATGATGATTAGCCAACAGACTCTCGCACTTTTGCAGCTTAACATGGAAAAAAACCAAGAAACCAAGGAGATGGTCGAAAGTATACGGGTTCAATTGGACGTGCTTTCCTTGAATTTCTCGGAAGGTGACGATGTTCGCCAGACTGCCGATTCCTTGGCAAAACTGGCGGAAGACAGACTGAATGAGGCCACTGCGGCCGACGGGAACAACAGTGCAGTGCCAATGAGCAGAATTGGTGAGTTACTTGTCAGGCCCTTTTAAAGGAACCATGCTTACAACCCGCTCAAAGCTTCCAATTCGCTTTCTACGGATGGGTTTCAGGATTTCGATTCCTGGCAGAACGCATTGTTCCCAGAGCTCCAGGAATGCAGTGAGAAGACGGCACCCCAGCAGCGTGCGAATGAAGAGATTTCCAACATGCCCGGATCTCGATCAAAGAGAGAGAGCTTTGCGAGATCTGAAATGGCAATTGCGTGGGCAGAATCTCACATGTCTGAAATTCTCTGGATCAACGGGAACGAAGCTTTGTCTCGTGAAGACTTCAATGGGTCTTTCGTCCGTCCTCTAATGCTCGTTGGAGAGTCACACTATGATACATTTATCAGACTCCAGCACTTCTGCGAACATACTAGCAGTGACGCGGATCCTTATATGGTCATGGGGCAGGATCTAGTTTCTCAGGTTCTTAGGCAACATACCTCGATCTCCCCGGAACAACGAATGGCCATCACAAGGGAAAGGACAAGCACCACACAAGGACTCTGGGAACTTTTCCTGGAGCTTATTGCCGGCATCGAAGTACCATGTATCTTTCTCATCATTGGTGGCATTGATCACATGGTTGCACGCAGCTCTCAACCCGAACAAATGCGGGCAGAGCTAGTTGACCGTTTCCGTACACTGACGAACGATGCCCGGCACATGTTCAAGATTATGGTGGCAATAGGTTTCTTCCAGTCTCCAAGACCCAGTGTTGAAAACCTATCCTCAGTCGTCAGCGCGTGTCGGCATAAAAATCAATACCGCCGCCTCTCTCTCGACGGTCTGAAAAGCGCCTTTGGCCCATCCACTTCACAAAGTCTCGCTGAGATCCAAGAAAGGCGCTGTCGCAACATCGCGTTCATAGAGACACCACTGCTCTACCCCCCAGACAGCATCGTATATACCCAAGACGACGGAAAACTAACGGCATTCGTTGTTTCAGAGCTGAGTGGAATGGAACCCAGGTCCTTCGGCTCATTCACCCCTCTCCGACTCCGTGTCTGGTCCATAGATCACGACAGCAGACAAGTATGCAAGCGGTACCACGAGATTGCGATAGATTACTTTCCCGGCAGAAGGGACATCTCCGATCTCGCCTGTATACCCTCCGGATATCTTCCAGAAGAAGTAAAGAAGAGAAGGCATATTATCGCCAGGGGTCAGAAGTACTGGTCTTATATGTCTGGGGTACATTACGTTGAGATAAGGACTAGCCGCGTGAGCCTCACTAGGTAGCAATCTCCCAACACCTTTTGTCTGCTGATCACCTCATCTAGGGCAATAAACAAGGAATCATCGACCAAACCGCTCGGAATATCTTAGGGTTCCCAAGCCTCTTAGAAGATTTGGAACCTTTGTCGATCTCTCAAGAAGGACCCGTCAAAGCTCGCTTCTTGATGGTAGCACCTCCCGAAATCTACGTGTTTTGTACGCGTGCGATAGCTTGGGGTATGTCTCAAGAAACCTATCTGCTGATATTCCTACAGGCATACTAATTGTTCATCAATGCATAGTGCGTGTTGACCTTGAAGACCTGGTGCCCTTAGATTTTCCTGCAGATGCTCTGGGAATACTCATTCTTCCGTACGAAAAGAAGAAATTACTTGTCAGAGCAATTGAAGCCTTCTACTCAAAAACAGACTCTCAACAGGGCTTGCCAGCTGCGTCCAAGATGAATCCTCCTTCTGAGATTACGGAACGTCTCTTTTTCCTATTCCACGGAGCGCCAGGCACAGGAAAGAGTCATGCAGCACAATGCTTAGCCAACTATGCACGACGCCCCTTATTCGTTGTCACAAGTGTGACAAGTGGAATGAGAACCGACCGAGGTACTTACTATGGCTTTGTCAGTGGGGTCTTTGAACTTGCGACACGTTGGGGCTGCTTTGTCCTAATGGATCACGTGGATGTCTTCCTGGAAAAGCAGAGCAGGGCAGGCCTGCAGATGAGTGCCATTGCAATTGGTGGGTCAAAAAAAGAAACCACCCCCAGAGTGAGTTCCCGATATGCTGATACCTGAATTGATGAGTAGAGGTCCTTGATCTCGTTGACAATTACCAAGGCAAGTTGATTCACTTCTGATGGAAATTGACGGGTTGGTCTAGCATGATTGCCTGGAGTGTAATGGCTAATTATAGTTACAGGGGTTCTGATCACGACCAGTGAACGAGTCAATGCTGTCGATCATGGTCTACTCTCTCGTGCAGATCTCCCATTCGAGTTTGTGCTCAACCGAGAAATTCGACGCCAGATATGGATTGATGGCATCCGTGGATCTGGTGTTTCGGAAGTTCATACACAAGCAATTGTTGCGAAAATTTTCGAGATAGCTGACCATCCACTTAATGGCCACGCCATCACAAGTATTATTCGGTCTGTTGCTAGGATTGCCCGAAACGAAGGGAGATTTATTAGGTTCGTGGATGTTCAGGCTCATGTTGAGGCATATTGTGACGCGCTTGCACAAACACATTCTGAGAGCACCATGGAACCAACCAACAGAGCGCAAAAGAATGGCGGGTAGATGACGCATCGCAGTTACACAGAGAGCGAAGAGCGCCAGCATGGGAAAGAACCTGAAAATGTACCTAGGTAAAGAAAACTGTATGGAACTGATTGGCGGGAGTCCAATGTACAGCTGTAAATGATAAAGAAGCAGTCAAGCCGGACTTCACGCCGCACACCATATCAAATGCAAGTGCCCCCATCTGGTTCAGATAAGGGTTGAAGAGAGTGACGAGTGATTTATTACAATTCAATGAACAAGTCGACGTTAGGATATCAACAGTAACAGTGTAATCATGATCAGGTACACGTCAAGAAACAAAGTGCTAGAGCCAATTGCCACCTGGCGTTCTCGTTCCCATTGTTGCACTTTCACTTTGATTCCATGCCACCGAACCACGCTTGCACCAGCGTTCCCTCAAATTCCCCTCACGAGATTCCGATAGTTGAAATTGTGGTACAAAAGTCAACACGCCTTTCGATAGTTTGTGTCTGAGTAACGGTGCTGACGGTGCTACTAGGGTTGGAGTAGTCTACAACAACAGACACATGGACTGCGACCTGGACCTGCACGTAACCTTGCTCGGGTATAGCGGTATAAGGCTTATTACCGGGTACGGAGATCAATTCCGTCTGGGCTGAGGCTAAAGTAATTGTCGTGGTCGCGTCATCGTCAGCTGCGGCGACGAGAGCAGCATCGGCCGCTGGTGATGCTGTTGTCGGTGCAAAAACTCCAGAATCAGTGACTGTCTGTGTCGCGGATGTTGTGGTCTCGATTGTATACGGAGCTGGTGATGTGATAGCCAGTGAAACCAAAGTGAGCAGTGAGGATACTATCGAAGAACGCATGTTGAGGTTGGTGAAGATGCAACAGATATAAAAAGCCTTGGATTTGGCAGAAATTCCAATTAGAGGAACCGTAAAGGACTGTTTGGGCCAGGCCGTGAACGAGTGGACGGCATTGGTTGCCAGAAAAAAAATCAACCAACTCTCTGTTGTCTGTCACCAGGGCAGAGGCGGTGCTTTATAAATCAAGATCTGTCTTCCTTCTGCCGTTGTTGGAGGACCTCGAGCCCCTTGTGTTCGGCATGTGGAATCTCGGTTGTCAGCGTCAAATTATATGGTGGCCAATGGTTCTTCGTCGTCCGAGACCAACTGCATGCAAGCCCATGTCCTGGGTCTCGAGGCCAAATGAAGCGTGCGGCACAGCAGGGCCCAACGATGTGCTGGCGGGGTATTGGACCGGAAGACGGCCTCGACTCCGTACCCGATGTGAAATGAGATGGAAGACTGTCACTCAATACACGAAACCACGAGGTACTGACAACGGGTACCGCAATCACATATCACCACTATTTGGCATTCCTGTGTTTTAGCTTCCGCGACGCCACAGCAAATGCATCAGAGAGCATCAGGCCTTCCTTGATTTCATATTGCAATGTAGCCTCCTAATTACGTGGATTGTTGGGTGAGATTATCAGACTCACTTCCCAAAATCAAAGCTTGCGCTGGGAACACGAAGGGTGCGGGTTTGAACCCTGCCAGTACCTTTTTTTTACCTACACTCTGAAAACCCCGACCCCCTCTCAGGGCTGAAGGTGACACTAGGCCCCCTCTATATGCGAAACCTTTATCAAGGCCCTTTAATCGAAATATTGTTACCTTTTCCCGCTTAAAGGTCTTCCTATCCTAGGGAGGTTCCCTTTCACGCACCCTGAGGACCTCCTAGGAGGTACCTCACAGCATAACACATACTCGGTACTAGGTGGTTGACTTATCTACACGCAAGTATGTCTGCTTTTTTGTGAATATATAGGTGAAAGTGTTGAGTTTTCATATGGTGGGGGGCTCACTTCGCTTGTCATAGGGTGTTGCGCTCTTAATCCGTATACGTCCCGAAGGCGTACGGTCCCTTCACACAGTGGTAAACGCTCAAAGACCCAGCGTTATATAAAGAAAAAAAAAAACCGATGTCAATAACAGTGTAGAAGTCTCTGCAGGCACGTGGCCACAGCCTCGTGCCGCACTCGCTTGTCATAGATAGCTGTAGCCTGGGATACTGCGGTAATCCCTGGCGTAAATGTGGTTCTACAGAAGAATGCGATACTCTACGGTGGCGAGCATGTAACGAAGGAAACGTGTTCATCCGTAATCCCCTGGATTTTGTGAGGTTGAAACTGCTATTCTACTCCTGCGGCCATTGGGACCCCGGAGCGAGCGGTTCAGTTTCATAGCTTACTAGGGAAACTTCTGCCCCCAGTCTCGAACACCTTCATGCAAAGTCCCTTCAATTCGTCAATGTGGTGTTCAAGCAGGCCCTTCGGCGTCGTGCCATATTTCTTGCACAGCGACGCAGCACAGGCGCATGCAATCGCATGCTGTGCGCCGTTGCCCATGAACTTGGTCGTCGAGCTCGCAACGTGCGAGACACTGATGTGCTTACCCGCCATCATCAAGTTCGAGATGTTGCTCGAGTACAGCGACCGGAAGGGGATCAGGTAGGGCCTGTCACCTCTATTACGCAAGCCCCAGTCCTTCAGGCGGAAGTCGTACTTCTCGTGGCCGCCGTAATGCAGGCAGAAGGGTCCCCCGTTGAAGACGACGCCGTCAGGGAACTGGACAAATTGGACAATCTCGTTCTCTGTGACGATATGGTCGCCCTTGTAGCGGTCAAATCCTCCCGTCGCGGTAACAAAGGCGACATGGTCGAATTCGAGGTTGGCGTACTGGTCCGGCTGCTTCGCCTTTACATTGGCGAAGGCACCGTAGATGGCTCGCAGGAGATGGTCGCGGATGTGCTCTCCGTTGGTGTACATGTCGAGCTCCTGGCCGTACTCCCAGTAATGAGTCATGGGGAGTTGCATTCGCTTAGGCTCTAAAAGAGATTGCTCCCCGACGATAGGCCCGTCTCCATTGTCCAAGCCGGGTTTGACGAGCTGGCCGTCTAGACGCGCAAAGCCCTTGGCCACTTCGGTAGCCCACGGGACTTCTGGGAATAAGTACGGCTTGTCAGAGAACTTTGTGCGGAAGAAGAGCGTATTTCCGTGGTGCTTGTTGTCACGGTTAGCAGGCGCGAGAGATTCCCCGTATTCTGATCGGGACTCCCGTCCAGACATCGTCGCAGCGCCGGCTAGCTGACCGAACAGAGCGCGGCCAGAGGCGTCAATGAAAACGGGTGCCGCGAGTCTGATTTCCTTCCCAGAAGCAGCGTGGCGGGCATCGACTGAATTGATCGTCGTGCCCTCCACGCCCGCGGCGAAGACCGTGTGCTCGAGGAAAACTTCAATGTTCGGCTCCAAGTCTGTCACCAGCGTCGCCACCAAGTCCCCATCGACTTGCCGGGCTGCGAGTTCGTCCACGAGAGGACCATTGACACCACGTGGACGTAGTCCAGCCTCTTTGCTCCCGTTACCACCAAGTACGGGTCTGTCTTGGATTAGTGCCACTCTTTGGCTGAGGCGAGCCGCCGCCACTGCTGCGGTAGCACCTGGGATTCCGCCTCCTACCACCACGACGTCAAAAGCCCCAACATGCTCGGGGGTCTCAGGGAGTCCGAGCAATGTTTTGCGCCACCTTCTGGATGCTTCGTCGTTTGTGTTGGGAGGAGCCTCTTCGTCCACGCTAAGATAGATAGCATCACATCGCCCGCAAAAGCCGGTCAGGTCGTGGAGCGCAAGCCGAGCCATGCCGGCAGCAAGCTCAATCTGCCCTCCAGACTCCCAGTTCCAGTCTTGATCGTTTGCTCCAAATTCCATATCGAGAGGCTTGTCATTCACAAGTAGGGAGAACCGGCCAGGATGGTGCCCTGGGACCCAATCTTTTGCACGGACCCAGACTCTGTAGGTTCCCTCGGCGGGAATGTTAACACTGGTCACGGCGTCTGCGACCGGCTTTCCGTTACCATGTGCTAGCAGGTATGGAGATCCCATTTCCAGCATCCACTGTGAGTCCAGTGTCCAGCCGCCGTAGTGGCCGAAGGACTCAGCTTCTATCAGGATGCCGGTGCTCTGATGTCCTGCCATGACGAAGATGGAAGAAGCGTTACCAGGTCACAGGTGAAGGGTGGATTGACTAGAGAACTGTGTTTTAGATAATAAGTAGACCGCTTCTCGACACAACTGAAAGTTCATATAAGCGATGAAGGGGTTTGGATGATCCTGTTAACAACGTCCGCTAGCGTTTCGTCCGTCTTTATAGAAATATACGATTACTGATCAATCTGGGGAATTACGCACAAGATCGAGATTTTGTGGGTATACAACCGGCGAGAACGGAGTCGGAAGCAACATTTGAAAGCGGTGGGATAGTCACACAAGTGCTTGCGATTAGGGGTTTGCCTGAGCACTGTCGGCTTTCCCACTTACTGACGTCTCACCCTGATTTCGACACAGGACACCTTTCAAATTATTGTTTCATCTTGCGGCCTTTGAATTCGCGTTTCGGGCAGATTTGGAATTCGAGACTTACTCTCTTAGATCTGTAGAAGGGGACTCGTTTTTGATCGTTATACAAACACTCTATAAGCCGCGTGCATCCAGTTCCTGCATACAGTGGTAATCTCTCTCTTAGAACTGTATAAGTACGATACTGTTCTGGTGGTGTTCAGTACTTCAGTAGGCCAAGTATCAAGTGGATACGGGCAGAAGATTGAGTCGGGATCGATGACGACCACGAGACCCCGCGTGATGCACCAGTAATCGTTCGCACACCGATTTGTTCACTAATCCTTTTTCCTCACTAACTAACACTACTAGACACCACCTGCAGCCCGGTTTAACTCTTTTTTCGCCGTGACTTGTTTCAATAATTGTCAATTGACTCTACGTTGCGTGAGGAATCTGAAGTTATTGACTGACTTTGTCAGTTCTGGTCCCGTATCTAGCTCCTCATCAGGCTCAACAGTCTTAAGTGTCTATGCGGGCCACGTGCCCACCAAGTGTGTCTTTAAACTGTTATCGGCATTTTTCGCCCTCTCTTGAACGCCAGGCTTTGAGAGTCTACGACTGTATGAAGCAAGCGTACGCCTTCGGGATGTACACGGAACAAGAACTAGACCAGTCATCTTCGACATTTCCATGACGCGCATTCTCTGATATATCTAGGAAGTTCGGTAGCACATGAGTGAAGCTATTTCCTTTCTAAAAAAAAACCAAAAAAAAAAAAAAAACACACGCGTGCTGGGCGCGTTCAAATGTGTGATTCTATAACCGCCTTTGTTTGTGAACTACACTCGTGGGTTCGTCATATTCCATAATTCGCTTCGGCCCGGGCTGAAGCCTAGGAAATGTTGCATACTCCGGATCTTGACAATTTTGGCACATGGAGTTCAGCTTCGAAACGAGGCCTGTTGCCTTGACCCGCCCTCTCTCTTCTTCATTTTCTGGCTTGACGATCAACATCTCCGTTTGTATGAACTCGAGAAATGAGTCAATATACTCGGTGCAGGTTGAAAGATTGCGGAGATGATTGATGAACTGTCGAAGTCAGTCATATTGGATCAACAGAAAAGGCATGGATCACCTACTTCAGTTACTGCTGGCTTTACTTTGACAGCCTTCGTACCGTCCTTGGCGATGCTTTCTATCCGGAAGAATGCAGCATCGGCTGAGTGCCTATAGTAGGAGTACCCTTCACCTGTATCTCGACGCCGCTCGAAGCTCTCTACCAAATCCCAGCCTCCGATTAGCCACGTGATCATTTCGAGGTAAAGGCAGCCAAGTGCCCATATGTCCTGGGACTGTCCGACGCGACCATGCCTCGATTCACATTCTGGTGGCCGATATGACGCACAAAAAGCGACTTGACTGGTCGGTCGGTAGATCTTGGAGTCACTCGTCTTGAACTCGGACAGTCCGAAGTCTGATATCTTCAGAATTGCAGTGTCTCCGTCCTTGGATTTGTCGTTGAACCAAAGAATATTTTGCGGTTTGATGTCTCCGTGCACTCCAAACAGTGGACAAGCCTGAGAATCTGCGACTTGGTTTGGCGTGGTTTGGTCGTCTGCGAAAGCCAGTCTGTGTCTTTTTGGGTTGAAGGTATGGTGCCTGTGGATAGATGCAAGCCCTCTTGCAATCCCGAGACACTGTTCAGCCACCCAAACGACAGTGTCGTGTGTCATCGATGGCTTCGGCATGATGTCGCGCCAGAAAGACTGGAGGTCTCCCCCGGCCAATGGGAAGATAAGATAGTACTCGTTGCGTTGTTCATACGTCGCCAAAAGGGATATCAAATGTGGATTGACATTGCCAGTGAACGTCACAAGCATTTCCTTCTCTCGGTCGAATTGTTCCCTGCTTGTTGTTGATATCAGATGTTTGACAGCAAATGTGTTGCCAGATATGCCCTAACAGAACGTTTCAGTAAATTCTGATCAATTTGCGTTGTTGCAGACGTGGTAAGGGAACGAAAGGATGGACTTGTGTAGTCTAGCAAAGGGAAGGAAAGTGTGAGTTTTGAGTATCGTGCGAACTCACCTCCAGGCCGTGGAACTGATGATGTGCAGGGTGTATTGTAACTTTTGAGACAGTACTGTAGCCACCTTGCATTGTGTGGGAACTTCTGTCATGTTGACTATCAGCTGTGAATGGGAGTGGTACGTCATCTGGAAGACTGAGATGCTTGACGTCCTTGGTCTCTCCGCACTGGAAGGTTGGCGCCAGGACACTCCATTGCCACTCTTCAAACATTCGAACGGTCGCAGGATTCCATTGATTGAAGCAGGAGATGGGTATGGAGTTTCCGTCAGTATCGATAGGAACACCCAATGTGAACAAGCTGCAACCTGGGGAACCTATCTTGCTCAGAGGCAGATGGTCATCAGAGATTTCTTGCTCGATGAAGTGTCTTATGTCCGATGATTTATCGACAATTACCAGAAGTGAGAAGACTTTCCTATATGACGGGTATCCACATATAGTTCTTGTCAACCTTCTCTCGTCTGCGGGATCCAATCCCACTAGTTGGAGTTGTAATTCCCTGCGCACAAGGGATTCGTTAAGAGACTCCGAGAAAACTGTGCTGGGAAAAAATCTTTGGCTTCTATGGTAGCCTGCGGGCTCCATTAGGGCATCGAACAAGAATTGTTGCAATGTTAAAGGCTGGTTTCCCTGGTGATTGCATCTTGTCAGGTCCCAACGCACGATCGTTCTCCATGGCCAGAGCTCCACGTACTAAAGTTTGGTCCTCAAAGCCATCAAGACTCTCAGAAACATGAGTAGATTCGCTGTCTGATTGTGCAGAAAGTGGCGATGTAAGCGGATTCGAGGGTGTGCTTGCGGATTCAGGGGAGGAAGAGCTATCGATGACTGCAGAAAGTCTTGTTTGCGTTCCAGGGCTTGTGGTGCTCACAGGGGCAGGGAGAGACTGGGGCTCGGCCTGGAGGAATAAATCTCGAAGAGTGTGAGACGCATCTTCGATTGCCAACGCCTGTCAGTAACCACTCTATGGTAATAAGCCTCCTTGCTCTCTCACCTGCCATGTTTGTGACTGAATATTGAGATTATTCGGAGTCCTATGGGTCGCTATGATTCGTCACTGCAAATATTTTGTGGCTGTAGGTCGTTCAGGCTAGGTGGAAAGTGCGGTATTTCACTAAGATGCAGTGTAAGGAGCACGTTGAGATTGACTGGGACTGCTGATGACGCGCATCTTTTATAAGTCTTGTGGTCTGAATACTCTGGGTAGGAGGCTTCGAGCAGATGGCCAACAGGCAATTGACCCGTAATCAGTGTTCAAATTATTTGGACTGTCTGCCCGGTAGGATTAAGCCAGTCCTCAGCTTTGGTCACGACCCCGTTTCTATATGGAGGCTTTGCTTGGGGGCAGGCTCAGCCTCGAGTGATCCTCAAAAATTATGATTTCCTTCCATGAACACAAGGAATCCCTTTTGCCTGGTGGTCAACTGACGCCGCGATGGTGGGTAGAAGAGGCTCAAGGTCGAGTTCTCCCCATACTAAGAGTACGAAGTATAGAAATCCTTCTTTGACCCATGGTCATCATGGGGCGGAGTTTCAGACCCCATAATGGCCGATGAGTTACCTAGGTATTCCTTCCACCTTGAGCACTCCAAAATAGGTTGGTTCGCCCACCCCCCATTCAAGTCTAGGGAATGTTAGCAGATCGGGCCAAGTAGGGGAAGGTTTCAAACACAACACAGGGAAAAGAAAGAAAACAAAAAAAATACAAAAAGCTCAGATTGAGCATGAAGTTCCTGGGATCTCTTGTATTTGCGGCAAGCATTATACAGTCAAAGCGACTCAATGGACGATTTGGTCAGCTGGGAAGCGTGGAGGCTAGAAAGGATGGCACACCAGCTCGAGGAGTCCCATGTATATCACAGGGCCTGTAATATGAGTATGATAGAAAGGGCCCTTACGGGTCCAGAGGGATGCCACATTCTTAGGTCAGACGCTCGTCCAGAATCGCAAGGTGGTGGAGGTATCTCAGGTGATCAAGGACATCCTGATTATTCAGGGGATTCTAATTTGATATCCCGTCCAAGAAATGATCGAGCTGAAGAGGTTGCTGGCGGCCAAAGGATCCATGACCTTTCACGGATGAGTGCAGGGTTGGATGGCGACCCTTTTGGGTCACCTCGAAGCAGGAATTGAGTATGTTGGGTACAAGCGAGGTCCAGCAGCAGACAACCAACGGGATGACCGACACACAGGAGGCTTGAGGCCCTCCCAATTCGGGCGCAATCAGCTTTGGGAGTCTTGGTTCCTTTGTTACCTAGGTAAGTCACCCCCACGGCTTGCGGCGTAGAGGGCGCCTGAACTGTCACACAGTCAAAGCCCCCCCACACAGCTTTTAGACATCTGCTCATACCAGACAGGCACATTTAACTTAATACACCCCCACCAGTGTTAATCTAGTATTTCCCATCTTTTTTAAAAACAAGAAGAAAGATCAGTCTTACAACTTTCATCAAGACAACTGACTAGTTCTACTATCTTCAACAAATTTAAGCAAAAACTATGCCAAGACCATCTTAGCTGACGATGAAATAGATATCACATACCGCTTCAGAACACTAGTTCAAATTCAGTCCTGACACGCAATTTATGGTCAAGTTTCACGTAAAAATTATCCACCGATTCGACAGTCTTAGGAGTGCAGCGGTTTAGGTCATCCCAGAACCGCGCAGCTTGAAAGCTTCGCACCCAGGTACAGCAAAGATCTTCTGGAAAAGTCAGCCACCAGTTGACTCCAGATAGATCTCCCAAATCAGTCCTAGATTGGAACCGGTATCTCTTATCGGTCAGCCCATTTCCGGTCAAATGATGCTTCGATGTCCCAACACCTGGGCAGCCTCCCGGCTCCGCCGAGCAATCGATTGGGTTGGTGTGTAACACACGCATGCATTGGGCGTGACATTGATACCTCTCTGACCACCCTCAAATTGTTCACCTATAATATAGTGCCATCTGTCACTTGGCATACATATACTACTAGAATAAAAAGAGAGGTCGGTGAGCCTTTCAGCCGCAACCCCTCAACATATTCGGCTGTGCCGGCTATGTCGAGAGGGCTCATCGGCTTCAAAATTTGTTCCTGGGCACACCGATTTGACTGAATCATCAAGATACCTGAGTTCAGAGTTTTTCGCATGCCCTTCTATACTCAAGGGCTATTGTAACATTGCGACGCCTCGAAGAGGTGATATTCACTGGCAGCATGGAACCCGGCAACAGCATTATCTCAACGATGATCGAGGATAACATTACGCGGGCCGCTTTTCCGCGAAATTCGATGGCGCAGTTTATCCCAAGGGTTGTTCTCAATTCAATCACCTATGCCACTATCAAACAATATTTTCAACATCCTGACAATGGTTGTCATCACTTGGACGAAATCCTCATTGGATACATATTGAATTGTCTTCGAGAGCTCTTCGCCATCTTCATCGCTGTTTCGATGCCGGCAAACGAGATCATTCGACTCGTAGAAGCTTTACAGAAACAACGCGTGACGGACAATGACATCCCACGAATCGATGAGATCTTGGCGAAGTTGCCTAGCACGTTGAGGCTTGGCCGGTTTTCCAAAAACAACGTGGGCAACCATCGATACATGTTCAAAGCTCCAGAGTTTTTGCAGCAATATAGGAGTAGATTTATTGATCTTCATCCACGAATACCGCTACCTATCGAATCTTGCGGCGAGAAGTCGTGGTCGGGAGGATTTGGCACAGTCTATCAAATCAAGATCCATCCACGGTTTGAGGAGAAGTCTGCTGATGAGGTGAGATTGTCAGACAATAATTGATGCAGTGAAATAGTCATTCCTCATGGAACGAACACGATTGGGATGGGTGTATTCATACTGACATTCTTAAAGAGGAGCCCCTGCGCTGCCATCAAAGAGTTTGCACAAGGGGGGGACCCAAAGGCTTGGCAGAGAGAGGTGATCGCACTCCAGAAAATCGGTGACCGCAAGCTGTCTCACGTGGTAGATGCCAAGGCTATCTTTACTCAATCTGCGAAGATCTACCTTATCTTTCCATGGGCCAATGGTGGTAACCTCGTGGACTTCTGGAAACAAAACGATGACTACAACTGCCGTGTACGAATTGTCCAGGGTGTTGCACCTCGTATCTTGAGGCAACTTGAAGGGCTTTCATTGAGTCTCACGATACTTCATGACTTTAACGGGAATGGAATAGCGTCATATCGTCATGGCGACTTGAAACCAGAGAACATACTTCTCTTCATCTCGGAGAACGGCCCAGACGCATTTCCTGGCATATGGAAGATGTCGGATCTTGGGTTGGCGAAACTGCATGAAGTGACCACGGGTCACCGCTACGACATGCAGGCGACATCGCTGCGACCCTTCGGTACAACATCATACAAGCCTCCAGAAGCGTGGACTCATTCCGATGAACCGACATCACGCCTATTTGATGTCTGGTCGATGGGCTGTATCATTCTAGAACTTATTACGTGGCTGGTCTATGGAATGAACGGGGTTGAGGAACTGATGCGCAACACAAGCTGGCTCGAGAAACGGAGCTGCTACTGGCTCGGGCAATATGCCCATTCGCAAGGATGGTTTGATCTGACAATACACCCATACGTCACAAACCTCATAATCAAGCTGAGAACAGATCTTTGGGAATCGCCCGCTCTTTGGCAGCTCATAGAAATTGTTGAAACTAAGCTCCTTGTTATAGATCTTCCTCCCCCTGGGAAAGCAGGTGTGTACCGCTACCGGACCGACGCGCCCGGTCTGCACAAATCGCTTCAAATCATCCGCCAGAACTGTGAATTGGACAGCTCAAATTGGTCGTCCTCATGGAAGGCCATCAGGAGATCATCGGCTCAGACGACATCAGAAGGTTTGATGGGCAATACCCAGCAAAGGAATGTCAGTTCAATTTTCCAAACCTAGCAGACAAACATTGATCAGCTGTCCTGAAAACAAAACCAAAACCTAGTACCACCAATGACTGCGGCGTGGAAAGGACAGATTGTTGACCTCGCAAAGCAACAGATCGTGAGAACTACGCCGACCCCAGGTACCTCGAGAACGAACTAACGCATAAGCAGTATGTGAGATGGGCTCTCGCTCCATTTTTTTTTTTTTTTTTGGATAATTGCTGATGTGACAATACATTCAATCTGTTGCAGGATGTGAGCTACCCTTCATACGCATTGTCCTTGGACTTGTCTGAATAGAGTGATGAAGGCTAACATTGATAAACAGCATGTGAGTTGAGCGCCCTTTGGGTTCCGATACCAGGCAATGACTCGACGTTTTCTACGAAAATCTGAAATGAGCCAAGGATTTTGTAGCGATTCAAATCTCGCGTCATCACCAGCTAACCTCAACAGCCAGTGAGTACATCCTGAACTCCTCTATACAGACAGAATTGGCCAAGCTTATCACGTAACGACTTCGTCGTCCAGTACTATGACAAATGGTCCTATCGAATCGATAACGTATTTCCTGATGTTCTTTCCAATGATACCAAGAGCCTTAACACCACGACATCTGCTTCAAAGAGGCTCGCGAATCTATGTGCAAGCTGCAAACAGCTGGATTTTGGAGAGCCAGAATTCCGGATTCGAGACGCTCATGCTGAGCTCCAAGCACGGGCCGGGTCGTGTTGTTTCTGCAATTTGCGATTGAAGATTTGCAAGTTCAATTTATCCAATCTTTCATCCATCGTATTTGATCGAATCGACTCCAATTTGTACTTGGGTGGGCGCTACCCCCCTGTTCTTACCATTCATCAAGCACAAGGTATGTTCATCCCGGACATGAAACATTCTGTCATTTGAGAAATTGAATCCTGTAAACTCATCCAATCTATACCTAGCTTCCAACAATTCCGAGCGTATACGCGGATTACAGATAGGGCTTCCTCAACTTCCAGGGGCTGGGACTTCGGCACATTTTGATATTCTACGGCATTGGCTGCTGGAATGTGACCAAAATCAGACTAGCTGCTGGCTACCAGAATCGATCAGCACTGCTCCGCCAACGAGGTTGATCGATGTAGGAAGCAATATCTCGCCATTCGTAAGACTCCACGAGACACAGCAGCGCGACTCGGGCAGATACACGTATCTGGCCCTATCACACCCATGGGGACCTCGGAGATCGATGCACTTTTGCACCTCCCGCCAGAATCTCGCCAAGCATATAGAAGGTATCGAGGTCAATACTTTGCCTGCTACTTTCCGAGACGCTATAAAAGTAACACGGAGTCTGGGTCACCGTTACTTGTGGATCGACTCAATATGCATCGTACAGGGACCTGACGGCGACTTCAATCACGAGGCGAAGAGGATGGAAGACGTTTATAGTCAGGCCTATTGCGTCCTGGTAGCGAGCGCTGCGCGCGGACAGCATGACGGTTTCCTCCGGGATCGCAAAGCACGGAATTACATCACTTTTCGCAATGACCCATCACCAGCGATTTATATCTGCGATTTTATAGACGATTTCCAGACAGATGTATTGGGAAGTCACCTGAGTACACGGGGTTGGGCGTTCCAGGAGAGAGTGTTGGCAAAGCGGACTATCTATTTCACGGAGAAGCAAACGTACTGGGAATGTGGACACGGTGTACGTTGTGAGACTATGACAACAATGCACAAGTAAGTAAATGCCCATTTTAAATTGCTGCTACATGAGCTGCGAGCCCCGGCTTATTTAGACTAACGTGGTTGAACCCATAGTGAAATGGAGTCGTCTCTGGGTGATCCGAACTTTCCCGCCATCGCGATGGCTGCTAATCGAGGAGGCAAAATCCAGCTCTATCAAAGTCTTTACTCGCGGTACTCGCGCCTTGACTTTTCAAATTTCGAAGACCGTCCCGTCGCGATAGCTGGTCTTGAAAAACGTCTCATCTCGAGTCTCAAACTTCGCGGCGGCTTCGGTATGCTCGACAATGATGCTGAACCCAACCTGTTGAGACGGAGCCTCTTGTGGCGCCGCGCTGAAGACGAAGCCCAACTGGAATTGATCGATTTCAGCGGTGGCAATGACGGAAGCTCAAGCATAGCTCCGCCTCCTACGTGGTCGTGGATGGCATACAAAGGTGCTATCGGATACCTAGACATTCCTTACGGCCAGGTCGTCTGGGAGACAGAAGACATCGTATCGCCGTGGTCTACGAGTGACCGTGGCACGTGGAGCTATAGTCGTGATACCTCAGCTGAGCCCCGAAAGTTGAAAGCCGTTGTCAGGGACTTTGATAAAGCAGGTGTAGCTGCTTCTTTGGCAAAAGGAACTGCATACATCATCATTGACACGCCATCACTGCTACGCCTACAAGATCAAACTTTGAAGTGCGTTGTTCATGGAAGGCTGAGAGGTGGAGCCGGCGACGCTATCAATGATACAAGACAGTTCGTAATGCTGGTCAGGCCGACAACGGGTCCAGAAACGAATTGTCAAACATATGTCAGGGTCGGTGTTGGATACATGCCAGGGGGAGTCATTCGATTCAAGAGATCAGGCACAGTGGGTCATGTGTTGTAGGCTTTCGAGAAATTCTCTTTGAGCATCCTGGGGAAACACAACATCGATCTTACATGCCGGTCTTCAACCTCATCACTGCTTTTGGCGAGCCTACTGTAGACACACGGATAATAGACGGCACATGCACACTAATGCACCCCCAATATGCCGGTACCAACCGTTCAGCATGATCCTGTAGCCGGCGTTGGACCTTCTAACTGTGCTCAAGTGATATGGCTTCTCACATGGCGCCGCCATCATGCCTGACTGAGAGGATGCATGACCCCAACTGTCACAGCTACAGGAATAGTCCAAGGAATGTTTGAAAATAAAAAGAAACAGAGATGGATAGTTATTAGACGCCGCAATCCATTTCTAGATAGAGGAGGCCGTAACCTATATGGGCAAACCGTGACGCAGCGGACGTCACGCAAGTGTGATACCCTCGCATGCGAGTCTAGGCGAGAAATACAAAGCCCTACAAGCGGTCACTTGTTGTCATCTAGGCGGCCAGATACAATTGCCCAAGCATTGTAAAAGACATGTTGTCTATACCTACCATGGTCCTCGTATACCTGCTCCAGGCAGTCCTAGGCTAGGGAGGCCGTGTGGTGAACAACGAGATGTGGCTGGCGCTCGTGGGGGCCATCTCAGCCATGCCAGATCGTGGCTGGAAGAACCAAGAATACGAGAATCGGAGAGGCGGCAGATGGGCATCTCCCAAGCCTGCATACGCGCATCAACCGCGAACCCACGCCTCATGGAAGGCCCCAATAACGCCAGACTGGCATCTTAAAAGTCGTGTACAAAAGTATACGAATACGCTCCCGCGTGGCTGGACACGCTACGCAGCCGCAAGAAAGGGAGGTCGCCAATAATCCAACACATTCCACAACCAGGCGGGCAAAGCGAGACATTCACCACTGCCCCCAAATACGCCCACCGAGCCACCGAGCCTCGGCCGCGTGCCGCGGCACTGCTGAAGAAACACCAAGGGAGAAACGCGCGAGCGTGGGAGGGCGGGAGGAGAGACCAGAACATTCTAGCGGCCGTCCATTCCCCAAGGGGAAGGGTTGTAATCCGTATAGCCCGTACGGGATCGACAATTGGCTGGGTTGGCTGGTCGTAGTGTCTTGGTCCCCTCCGGGACACAATCTCAGCGCCGGGCCTATAGGACGTCCGCATTGTCCTCCGCCGGGGGAGGCACGTCAATCTTGGTGAAACAGCCGGGCGCTTTCCCCGGAGTGACTGCCCCCATGCTCCTCCCCTCTCTCACAATTAATTTGTATTGTAGTCGATCAACAGCCGAGGTGATGAAGAACAATTAATTCTACGGGGCTAGAGTCTTGATGGCCACGTAATCGATTATATGGCTCACCTAAGGGATGTTACGATATACGACGTCCACGAGATGTTGCAGCATGTCAACAGTAGGCCACTCACTATCACAGGATTCAAAGGACACAGAGTTGTGAGTTGAAAGCAAGCGAGAACGCTGCCATAATGTAATCATTTCATAAAGATGTGGTCTGATTTTTCCCACTCCGGTGATGCAGAATGCCAAACATGCCCAAGGTATCATCAAAAAAGCCGAACCAGAAAGTACAAAAATTGCCTAATGGCATATCCAAGAATTGAATTTTTCCACACCGTGATCTTCCTCAGCAAGAGCCCAAGGTCACACATACCCTAAGCCTGAGGGTCCTTTGCCTTTTCCTTGTGACCTAGTTCTTAGGCAGCAAAGCGGCGCTGGTGGAACCGTCCGGTCCTCCTGGCGCTGATCATCTTGAGGTTGGCAGCAACACCAGCCTCGCAAGAGGTGCCTGCAGCCAGGCTCTGGACGGCACTCCATGTGCCGGAGGCGCAGCGCTGGAAGGAGCTGCCGCCAACGCAGTTCCACTCGCCCTCGTTTGAGCAGGCAGAGCCCGCAGTGGTCGCACCAGAGCTGCCAGTAGCAGGGGCGGCAGCGGAAGGAGCTGCAGCCTCTGGGGTAGGTGTGCTGGCGGCGGCGCTGGTGACAGTCGCGAGGGTGGTGGACGCTCCAGTCGCAACGGGAGGGACCTCGACGGAAGCGGAGACGGTTGCGAAGATACCACCAAGACTGGAAGAAGTGTAAGCATATGAGATCGGTGATGAAGACAAGTCAGCAGAAGTAGGACGTAAAGGGGCCACATACGATGGGGTTGCTTCAGCGGCAGTGCTGGAGGTGGGCGCAGGCGCCGCAGCAGAGCCAGAGTCGGAAGAGCCAGAGCCAGAGCCGCTGGACGAGCCTGAGGAACCGCAGTTTCCGGTGGGGGCCTCAGGGTTGTCGCTGTTGTCGACGACAGCATCACCCGGGTTGGGGTACTTGACGTCGCCGCCCTCTGCCACGGAGCAGCCGTTGCCGATGTTGGCGACGAACATGTCGGGGGCGGAAGAGAAGGAGGCTGCTCGCTTCTCGGTGGACTCCTCCCTCTTGGAGCTGCCGCCGGTGATGGTGACTGCGGCGCAGTTCATGTAGAACTCACGGTTGCCGATACGGTTGTTCCATGACCAAGCCAGAACATGGTCTCCTGCGGGGACGTCCGAGGGGACGGTGAAGTCGAAGTTGCCCTCGCCGTTGGTGGGGCAGTTTCCGATGATGGACTGGATCACCTTGAAGGTCTTGGCCCCGTCGGTGGAGAGAGAGATCTGACACGAGCCACCGCCGTGGGCAGCACCGCCAACAACGGTGATGTTGCCCTGCTGGCCGGCGGCGAAGGTGGCAGTTGGCTGACCGGCAGAAGTGCCCAGGTCGCTCTGGTAGCCCTTGCAAGGGTAGTCCGACCCGTCTGCCGCGAGAGGCGCGGTGTAGGAGTAGTCGATGGAGCCAGAGTTGGCGAAGGGGTTGTACTTGCTGTTCAATGGAGGAGGGTATGAAAGCATCATGTGGGCTGAGGCGGAACCCGCAAGGGCAGCCAGGAGAGTAGCGGATGTGGTGGAACGCATTTTGTCTGGTGGCGATGAGATATATGTCCTGGGAAGTCGAAGTTCTGTATCGAATGCTCGAGCTGTTCTTGACTGTTCTTGAGTCTCTTCAATGAGTGGATCTCGAAAATATCTCCAGATATATCGAGTCAAATACCAGCCTGTGGCAGTTGATATAGCAATGAATGTGTGTTGGTGGCCGGGGTCGAGTCAGAGCTTCTTGTGAGTACAAGAAGTTGGATATTGTTCAGCTGAATGAATCAACGAACAAAGCCTTTGTTTGAGAGATCGACCGCCTGTTGGGTTTTCTTTTCCGAGTTGGAAGGAATGTGAAGTCCCTTGTTGGTGAGACAAAGAGACGTAATCGCGTGGAGGCAGGGAGACAGCACCGGGCTAATCTGAGAGTTGTGGATCTTCGCTGTGTGGAAGGAGGGAAAGAATAGAAGCTTGAGAGGTCAAAGATAAGGAATGCAATGAACCTCGTTGCGCAAGAGAACGAACAGACAGATGATGTCGAGATGGTGAACCGGAGGAAACGAGAGCAAACGACGCGAAGAGAGAGGGAGAGGCTCCTTCTCTTATGTCTCAGGAGGACATGGAGGCTAGGCTAGCGGAGTAGGGGTATATCAAGGGACATCGCGACCCAGACCACAAGGTGAGCCGATCAGGTCTGCAGGTTCCACCCAGGCAGCACGGACTAACCGCGGTACGGAGTAGGAGTACCTGGGTACAACAGTAGTGCAGATCTTTTTTTCTTTTTTGACCAGGAGCAGCAAGAGAGGTGCAGCAAATGGAAGGGCAGAAGAAGCACAAACCTCCTATTCCCCTTCGCTTCAGGATCTGCCGTGGCCACTTCCATGCAGATAACCGCCACTAGGCGGCATGTGGACTTCCATATTGGGCCAATTCTGTGTCACGGCCATCCCTGGCGAGAGGATCCTGCTGTCGGTAGCAGGGCAATTGACCATCACGATTGGACCTGGCCCAGATGGCAGGCCCCCTCCCGCCAGGACTGCCCGACGCCCACTGAGCGGCAAACAAAGAGGACGATGGGGCAAAAGCCAGCAGTCAGACGGTACCGTGTGGTCAGAGCAAGAAGCAGTCAGCCTGCTCAGCTCAGGGGTACCGACTGGGTACGGAAGTCGACAAGCCTGCAAGCCAGGATCCGCAGGGGAGGCAGGGATATGGGGCCAAGGTGACATCGCGGAGGGGCTGCTCTTTTTCTTGGGCCGCGGTTTGTGGTGGTGGTTGTGGACTCTGGCACGGGTCTGGCTGCCCTGGCTGCCCTATAGCTGATGGCTGCGGGCAATGTCATTGTGTGTTATTGTATATGTGATCATCGCTATGACCCGGTGACTAAGGCAATTAAACCCGTGGGTTGGGCATCGCGAATGGCAGTGCGCCATGCGAGGTCAGTGGGCACAGTCTGAGGCGAACGGGTTGTTTTGTGCGGGCGAGGAAACATGGGTGTCCTTTCGTCTGTTCTTCTGTTTCAATCCATGACTTGTGACTTGTGACTTGGCTCGACTTGGGTTGGGTTGGCATTGGCAGGATGGTGGGCAAAAGTGGCATCAGTTTCTATGTGCGATCAAGAAGGAAGTGCACAGTCAGAACAGTCAGAGGGGAGGGAGTTGGGAGGGCACGCAAGGAGGGGTCGGACTGGTCAGAGCAGGGTAGGATGGATCAGGGACCAGTCCTGGAAAAAGATCCGATGGTGCGTGCTGCCACGCTACCAACGCAGGAGGGCGCGTCTGGGCCAATCAGCAGGACATCGTACCTGGATCCCGCAGCTTCCAAGACACCATGGCGGAAACAGTAGCCGCCAATGACAGGCGCTACTCGACCTGCACGTCTTTGCCCGTCACACCAGGGGGCAAGCTGCAAGCCACCAGAGGGGAGGAGGGGAGGTGTCAGGGGCTACAATTAAGCTTAGTCTGGCCTAGTACGGTGGGAAAAGAAGGAACGGTCTGCCTGTCGGAAGTGCATTACTGCAAACTGCGGTCACCACACGACCAAAAGTAGGTGCAGCAAGGAAAAGGCGGCTCAACCCATCGTGCCATCCCTCTTTTGCTCCCTCTGCCGTGCAGCGGACTACCCCTCCAGTCCCTCCAGCACCCCCCCTGCCCTCCTGGGCTGATCCCTGTTGCAGGCAGATCACTGGCCGGGCCAGCAGGGCCAGCGAATGCTTTGGGGGCGGTAAAATTCCTGCGAGTGGTCGACCACCAGACCACCGTGACCACCTGGCAGGCCTGCCGCCTGCCTAACCAGAAAACCACACACCGGCACTCACAACCAGCTGACCGAGTTGGAGTTTTGCCCTATCCCATCAACCGCCTCGCGCGGCACACGACTGAACTTGAAACATGCACCACCAATACCACCACCACCATCACCGCTTCGACTGCCCACGAACCCCCTGCCCGCTCGACCGATTGTTTCTTGTCATCGCAAGTGTGTCCTCGGCATCGAGTCCGTCTGGCGACATTTTCGATCACGAAGCAGGCAGCGCGAAGCATCTGGGTCGACGGGTCTGAGGACTCAACTGAGGTGGATCAATTGTCCAAGACGGCCTGCGGCTCAGCGCGATACGACACGATGCCCTGCCATGCCATGCGATTGATCTTCACGGCCCCGCTGCCACCAGCCGCCATAGTGGATCGCGCAGGCCATTTGACTCGTGTGACAGGTGCAAAAGAAGTCTTCGTACCACGGAACCCGCTGCCTCTCTTCATCAACCCCTACGGCGTGTAACGTTGCCGCCCCCCAGAACTGCCAGGGCCGCTGGGAATTGTCCCAACTCAGATGGCAACAAGCTCTGTCTGTCAGTCGCTACACCATCCTTGGCATCGCATCTCCCATCGCGGAACGAAAGCATAAATGGCCAAGACGAACTCTTTGGCACCGGCCGATATGTCCCGGGTTAAGACGACGGCTTTAAAACGAAACATCCATCCATCCATCCTCTTTGCCACTCTGACCTGCCGAGGCTACCACCTCTCTTCAAATGCCTCAGCTGGCCACGAAACCGCCAGCCAATAGGCGCGCAGGCTTGGACATTGACCCCGTCTCAGGTCAGGCAACCCGCGTCAAACGAACGAGCCATCACCACCACTGCCGCCGCTTCCCTTTCCACATCCACTACTAGTAGACCACCACCATCAACACCTGACGTGCCAGCGCATCCATGAATCCGATGTTGCTGGCCCGGCTGGCGTCCGAGCCCACAAGAGCTGCGATTGACGCCGCCGACGGCGGCAGATGAACCCTAGTTATGATCGTTATTAGCAACGGGGTCCACGACCCCGCCGGCAGCAATTCGCATTGTGCGATCGTCCTGATCCGAGATCCGCAATGGGGAAGATCCCGAGGCCTCCATTTGTCTGCGTGCCCACGACCTAACCCACAATTGCTGGTATTGCCGTGTGGCCTCCTCGGGCACCCCCTGCTCTCCCTGGTAACCCTTGTTTCACCACCCAAAAAAAGAGACAGGGTCCGTAGCACTGGGGACGGGGGGCACTCGTGCCTGCGCTGGCATCGCATTGACTGATTGCCATGCTGCGAGCCTCCCTTATTACAACGCCCGGCTAGCGACGAGGCTGTGCCCAGATCGCCGTGCCTTCGCCACGACGCCCCATGTCCTCAAATGCTGTACTATTATCACGAGTGCCAGGACGGTAGACATGACATTCTGGGCCGAAACCCCACCCCCAGTTCGTCCTGAATTTTGTCATTGTTTTCTCCAGAGTCCTATTGATCCTAGCATTTCCACTGTCGGCCCGTCTGTTGCCTGTGTCTTGTCGGCCTGGGCGAGTCCTAAGCCAAGCATTGCGAGCCCAGGCCCGCCTCGACAAACGCCCTGTGGCCAGGCCCTCGGCCGCCAGTCTCAGGCACCCCTGTTGGGCAAAACCCATCCTATGCGGTCTGCACGAGCTCTCGTAATCGCCAATCGTTCTCAATGGGGTTATTACGATGCGCTGTTTAGGTGACAGCCTAACTGGGGTCCATCCTCGTCGCATCTCGCGTCCTCGGTGGCCTACCAAGGGCTCTCATGTTGGGCGCCATCTGGCAGCGGCCATTGCGCCAAGTGCTGTCCTCACAGCACCAACAGGCTGCATCGAACGAGCTCGTTTCCTGGCCCTTCCAAGCAGTCAGGCTTTCAATGGGGTCTGGGTCTCTACAATGGCCAGCATGTAACGTGGTGCTGCGGCCTTTCTTTCACCTTCTATGCTCGCGGCCAGGGCCAAGGATCTTGGACAAGATGCGGAAGGAAGCTGACAACGGGGATTTTCTTGATTTGTACATTCAAGCGATTGTGCAGTGGAGCTCACCGGAGCCTTGGAAGTCTTCAAAGTAGTGAGCATCTGCTGGCACTGCGCCCCATCTTTGACAGGGCATTTGTTGACTCGCCCCTTTTACCCCAAGGCAGCCCAGAAGCATGATCTCACCGTGATGGTGGAGGAAACTTGCCCAGTTAACAACTGAACCCACCCCCCCCCCCGCATTGTAAGCTTCCTGGAAGATATGGCCGCGGTCTAGGAGGCCGCCTCGTGGGGAAAACCCCGGGGCATGATTGCTGACAGGATCCCACGGAGAGCCTGCTGCGGTTTTCCCTGTGCTGTCCTCCTAAGCTGCTCCACAAGCATCGCTTGACCGGACCTAGATATGAGCGGGGTATGTCTTCCTTCCTTTGATCTGTTGCCGTGATGCTCTTCCTTTAGACCGTCACCTGCCTCTTTGATCGAATCCGTGGCCCCTTCGCGTGACAGACCATCCGCCACCACAAGGCTCCGGGGTGTCTGCGCCTTGGCGCGAGGGCTTTTTCAGGAGGGTAAAATAAGTGGTCGGTAGTACCCTAAGGCATCTTTGACTGAGTGTCCACGGAGTTGTTTAAGACATACCAGCGTGAGATCGGATCGTCTATCACCCACACTAGCCTCCTGTATGGCTGTGTGCTGAAGGCAGGAGCGTATCAGTGGTAGACAGAAGTGTTCCTGGTCCAGTGTCTCAAGTTGGGTACGATCAATTCTGTAATCAAGCGAATACCATTTCCTGCCCTCAGGAGCAGATAAGTGTTGGTGAATGGATGGGAGTCACCGTGTATTTATGCGGTGGGGAGGGTCTCTAAAGACTGCTCGCAAAGGATACGCATACGATATACTCGTACCGGATACTCGCATAGAGTCAGTACTCGTATAGAGACAATGACTTAGCAACCCCTTTGCCCCTTACAAGCAACCTCATGCCCCTTACTAGCAGACTGTAATTAAAAACATTGTCATCACTGGCAAGAATTATGTCATGAACTGCTTGGTCTATTCGATGTGGAGTTGCAATATCTTGATGTTGACGATAATGGATATGCGCAACGTACACCTATCCAAGATGCGAGTATTCGTATCACTTGATGCCGATGAGAAAGAACTGTATAAAGAGTCACTGCTTTCACTAGAACAGAACTTTCAAAATCATCACCATCATCATAATCGTCGCACCCTCTGTCAGTTCAAGCTCCTTTATTCATAATGTCTTCCTTCAAGATCGCCCAACTGGCCGCCCTGGCGAGCATCGTCCTCGGCGCGCCGTCGCCATCCACCACCGCGAGCATCCCCATGCGCTCGCTAGACCTCAAGCCCGTCTACACCAACGACACCATCAGCGTGGAGCACCTCTCCCAGGCGGGCAACCTCGACGGCTTCAAGATGAGCACGCCCGCCGCCAGGGGAAGCGCTGACTTCTGGTACTTTGACGTCTTCTCCCCCGGCGCGGGCCGCAACGAGACGCTCAACGTTGTGTTTTTCAACTCGGGCGAGTTCCAGCAGTACCCGCACCCGCTTGCCGTCCAGGTCTCGGGCACGTATGCCAACGGGACGGATTTCTACTTTGAGGCTTTGGCTGATGAGGGTGTCTCGATCGTTAATGGGCCTGATGGGATTAAGGGGGAATGGAAAGGTGTTGGGTCTTTCACTGGCTCGGCGCTGGATGGGGATGATGTTGAGTATACCATTGAGCTTGATTCGCCAGCGATGGACATCTATGGGTCCATCGTCTACAAGGCCGTAAGCTATTCCTCTCTTCTAGACCACTGACAACCCCCTTCCCCGGCCAGATTTCCGACTGACACCAAACAAAACAGATCGCCCCCTCCCACTACCCCTGCGACCTAAACGGGGCCGTCGGCGCAAACCAGAACCTCCTCCCAGGCCTCTACTGGTCCAACGCCGTGCCCGATTCCCACGCTACAGTCAACCTGCAGGTCCGCGACACCGCCATCAACTTCACCGACGGCGTCGGCTACCACGACAAGAACTGGGGCAACCAGTCCATCATCGACGGCCCCCGGTACTGGGACTGGGGTCACGGCCGCCTGGGCGACGAGTACTCGGTCGTGTGGTACAACCTGCTCGACTACGAGGGCAACGAGTCGCGCCGCTCATACGTCGCCAAGGACGGGGAGGTCCTCCTGGTCAGCTGTGATATGGATGCCATGATCGTGCGCCAGAGGGGCGGGAAGGCTGCGTGGCCGCCGACCACGGGCTTGTACGAGACCGAGGGGCTGTCGATCAACTACACCCTGCCTGACGGGCGGGTGTTTGCTTTCGATGTGGAGACCGAGCTCATTGTGAAGAACGAGTCTGGGATTTACCAGCGCGCCAACGGGCTGTTGAAGGGTGGGTTTGTTGGGGAGGAGGTGCTCGAGGGTAAAGCTCATTTCGAGGAGTTCATCTTTGGGATTGTCCAGGACTACACGCCGTCTGTCTAGGACCCTTGTGGCCTATACGTAGTGGGCTTTTCCCATCGCGGTCACTTTTGACAACTTCTTCTGTGGATATTTCAACACGCTATTCTTACAAAATACTCCCTCTTTTCGGGATTGTTTAGGTACATACATGGCGGTCCGCGGATTTCGCGTACTGTCAATATAATTTGTGCAGAGATATCGTCGGGCCTCTCCCGTGATCCCTCGCAGGAATAGCGCCTAACCTCAAGTGCTTGCTCAGAAGCCAGGAACTTGCTTTCCACCCTTCTCTCCAGGAACGCGTCGCGTAAATCCAACATGCCATATCGACCGCGTCCTTCCAGCCCACAGGACGTTGGGGATAGACACCAGGCCGGGTTGTACGATATCATAGGCTGGCATAACTTTACTTAGTGTTACGTGCGAACCGGTGTCTAGGACCTGTCACTGAGAAAACATTTGGCTGAGGCCGGGCGTTGGAGGCTCAGAAGGCTTTGTAGCCTGGATCTGGAGGGAGATAGACTGAACCAGGCCCTTATCAAGAGGACAAAGACCTAACATATCATACGGCATCACTCAGTCACCGGCACATTGATCAAAGGAACAACAAGTCGACACTTGATAACATCGATTCAACTACCACCGCTACCACGATACTTCAAAACCTCCTGGTGACATACGCCACAGACAAGCGGCGCAAACATCCAGGTTTGGACCCTCTACAAGCCCAACACGACCTATCTTGTCCGCTTCGCAGCCGGTTGGCAGTGCCTTGAATCGCGAGTTGCATTGTCGTTCGGTCGCGACCAAGTGTGCCCAGCCGTCCTCAAACATCTCCCACCAAAAGTGATACCCGACTAGCTGTATCCTGTGATGCTCCCGCCATGTATGTCCTGCACATGGCCGATTGAAAGCCACCACTGCTCCGGCAAGCCCTCCCTCCCGCCTAGACCGCGCTCAGACGGCGGTGTGTCGATCACCTTGCTTCCTCCCGGCGCATAACGATCTCGCCCACGTGCAGTTGTCACAGTCCGGCATCGACAGTGACCAAAAAGGCAATGATCGGCAAACATCAGATACCTCGTCGTGACCCATGCATCGACCATGGGCGAGAAAGTTGGCGAGAATAATGGCCCTAGACCCTGTCTGAGATGCTTCATACCGCATAGATAGATAGCCATAACGTTGCATCAAGCCCGTCGAGGCACGCTATGGCAAAAAATGACCGTATGATGAGCATGCTGTAGACCGCGTCATGGGCGTCCGAGAGATAACACAGGAAATGTACACCGCTGGAGCGTCATGGCCCGATATCGATGCAGAGGAACGACTTCAAGTTGATATTGGCCTTCGAGCAAGGGCCAAGACGACATCGACCAGGGCAAACCCAAGAAAAGCATCATCATTTGGTTCCGTCCTGCGTCTCAGGGCTCCGGGCCTGGGCAACGGCAGGGCCACCGTGATTCGTAGATGGTCCTTGAGGCGGGCCGGTGAAATTCTTACCACCGTAGCCATTGCCTCGATGCTGCTGTGGCCCAAAGTGATGAACTTGTTGAGGACTGCTACCGAGTTGCTGTGGTCCAGGGTTGCTATGTACTCTCACGTTGCCCACTTCGAGACGTCGTTAGTATTGACGACCCGATGAGCTGTATCGCCTGTTGTTATTGTTGTTGTTGTTAAACTTACTTTGGCCGGGTTGCTGCGGCGCGAAGACGGGTTGTTGGTATTGAGGCATCGTGCCGGGGCTCATGCCGTACATGTGTTGGCCTTGTTGAGATCCCTGAGGAGCCATCATCGGCGCAGCCGGCCGTCCAGGGCTTGGGTATCCATTGGAGCCGGCCATCGCTGGAGGGGGTACAGGTCCAGGGGGCATGAACTGCGGGTGAGCACCAGGCGCGTACATAGGCATCTGAGGACCGCCCTGCATGAGGGGAGACGGTGCTGTCATGTACTGAGGGCCCATCATCATTGGCCCGCCTCCCATCTGGGCGTGTTGCTGCGGCATATACTGTGGGTTCTGTGCGAAGTTGCGCATTTGCGGCGTCATCTGCGGCGCGCCAGGGGGCATGAATCCAGGCATGACGGGCTGGGAGTAAGGCATTTGCGCCGGAGAGTTCATGGCGTGTGGATAAGCCATAGGTACTTGCCCGGGCCGGGGCGAGGCATATGACTGCGCTGAGGTCGAGGGCATCATCCTAGTGGCATCCTCTCCGTTGTTAAACGGCATATGAGGCGCATGCCCTGGCTGGCCGGCGTGCATCTGCAGTGGTGGCATGTGCGGCGACTGACGAGGCCCAACAGCGTGGGCTCCCTGCTGGAGATGGAATGGGAGCTGATGTTGGTGTGGCATCTGAGGTGCCACTGGGGCAGGGTTCGGAGTGGGCATGGCACCGGCGTACGGGGGTGGTCGCTCGAACAGCTGCTTGTAGCTGATCTTCTCCTGCTTGTCGTCTCCCTCTGAGAGGCTATTCCATGTGGGCATGGTGTCGAATGGAGGCCGCAATCCTCCATTCTCCTCCCATGCACGATTGTTGCCTGTCTGAGGCTGCTTGATAGACATGACGTGACTGAGCGCGAAGCACTTCTTGATGTCGATTGACTTGATCTTACGCTTAATCACTGGGCCAGTGACTGGCGTGGAGCTGCCCTGTCCTTCGACATTGTTCAACGCTGAGCGCGGACTAGAGGCCGCACTAGGGCCAGTAGGGTAGAACGGCTGCGCGTTTGGCCGGAACTCCTGCGTGTTGGGGTTCAACCTTGGGCCAGGTCCCATGTGGTTGGGTGGCAGGCCGGCGTGACGAGGTGGGAATGACGGGTTCATGCTGTTCGCGGGTCCGGTGGGAGGCATGCGCATGTCTGGCTGCATGTGGGAAGGAGGCTGCGACATTCTCTGCTGCTCCGCGCTGCGAAGACGTTGGGACAGGTGGCCGGGCTGCTGATGTTGACGAGGCACATTTTGTCCAGATGACCGATCGCCGCGGAACTGCTGGGGGTACGATCCCGGGGCATAGGACTGACGATTGCCGGGATGACGGTTCGGGCCCCCAGCAGTAGAGTTCGCGTGTTGCGGTGCGACACCAGGGCGGGAAGCACCACCGCTTGCAGCGCCGGCCGCAGTAGCAGCGGGCGCACCGGCCGCAGCAGAAGCAGCTTGCTCTGCGGCCGGCTTTGACTGGCCTGATTTGGCAGCAGTCACCTCCTTCTCTTTAGCAACAGGGTCCTTCTTCGCGTCCTCCTTGGCCTTGCGCGACTCCTCGGCATTCTTCAGAGCTTTAGCTTGGATCTCCTGCTGCTTCTTGGGATCCTTGGCGATGATGCCGATCAAGTCGTTGGGCACAGGCGTGCCAAGCTTGAAACTGTCGGCGAACTTCTTGAGCTCAATCAGCTTGACCTCCTTGTCTGCCTTGGCCTTGGTGCTGCGAGCCTTCTCTGCCACCTGGCGCTCTTTGCTTGCGAAGTTCTTAAACGAGGTTAGAACGGTCTGCTCTATCGTCGTGGACGTTGGCTTAGTGTTTTCCTTGTCCGCGGGTGAGGTCGTACGCCCGGCAGCGGGGGCAGGTCGCGAGGTCGTCGTGGGCTTCTCAGCGGGCTTTGTGTCGGGCTGGCTCTTCTCTGTGTCTTTCGGCTTGGCATCATCTTTGCTTGTCTCGGTCTTCCCGTCACTCTTCGCCTCGGCAGCCTTAGATTCGCTGTTTTGCGCAGTGGGGGCCTTGGTAGAGTTGGGGACCGCAACCTTCGATTCATCGGGCTTGGGTGTAGGCTGCTTGCTCGGACCGCTCCTCAATTGGGATGAGATGATGGCAGGGTCGACCGGCGCGCCCTTCACAGTTGACTGAGCAGCCGGGGCGCGACGCGCTGGAGGCGTGTACTTGTTCGGATTCTGACTGCCGAGAGGAGGATAGTCTGGCCGCTTGACACCGCTGTATCTGTAGGATTGTTAGCAAGGCCAAGAGTGCTTTGGGTAGTGTGGTGCTGTACTTTTCCTCTTCATCTAAGCCCCCGTCCGCTGGTCCGGAATAGTCCATGACACGCTCCTCGGCCACATGCGATGAGGTGGGGTTGCTGCGCTCAATCTCCCTGGCCATCTGGTCGGCCTTGGCCATCCTTGTCTTGTAGCTCGGGTGGCTTCGATCAATTGTTGTTGTGTAGATATTCTCGTCGTAGTCTGTCTTGAGGCCGAACTTCTCCTCGTTGGCCGCGAATTGATCCCAAGGCTTGTTGTCTGTGGTCTTCTCCAGACTGCCGTCTACGTCGCCGGGGCCCTCGGCGACCCACCTTTTGAGCTCGCGCTGCCCGCCAAAGCGCTCGCCAGTGATACCACTGTCCGTTTGGAAGCCTGCCCGGTTGCCTTTGAAGGGTATCAGCAAATCAAGTACGAACAGGCAGGCGACATTGTGTGCTTTGTTTACCATTGCGATTGTTCTGGTTTCCACCCATGACACGACCATCGGCGATGTTACCCCGCGCAAAGGACATGTTGTTCTGCTGTCTCTTAGTCGAACCGTTCATGGCGTCAGCAGAGCCTGCTTTCTTCTGCTGAACCATCTTCAAATGGCAGCTGGATGGGTTCGTTGGGTTGTTGGCATATATGCCCTCGTACTCGGCGCCGTTGTCGAGGGTTATCTGGACTCGATTGCCCTGTCAACAGAGATGATAAGTATTGTATCTTGATTGTAAGCCACAGACTGCAGATGACGGGTTGCCTGTGGCTATGCTCGGGAGGAGGATCGGGAGCAAAAGGAGCTGTGTTGTCTGATGTGGTCCAAAGCCGCGGTGAAATTGAAGCCAGGTGTGACAGCACAGCTGGGGATGGGTGGATCCAAGTGGGTCCGCGCGAGGCAAAGAAGCCAGGGCGTAAGGGGAACGCCGACCCGGAGGGACGCCAGTCACCGACTTACCTCTCTCACGCGATTGAAGAAGTTGGCCAACGCCGGCTTGTGGACGGCCGAGTCGGTGCTGTTTTTCAGCTGAGGACTATTCGAACGGCCTGTGATCTTGGGATTGGCAGTCGTCCAGGCCTTGTGCTGCGGCGCGGGGGCCTGTCTTGAGAGCTGGTCAGTTCGGGGCGCCAAGCACAGGTGCGACCGACAATGGGCTGGTCAGGATGTTGAGGCATTCAGGGTCGCCAAAGACACCGAGCACAGCACGTGCATCCGACGAAGGCGAAGAGGTGAGGAGGCTGCAAGGGGATGTGGTATGCGCCTTTGGATTCTTTGTTGTCCGAAGCGAGAAATGGGCGATGTGACAGGGGGAGGTAAGAAAACCAAAAAGATTTGGGGGGCCGGACAAGTCTCGTGTCTCACCTCGTGGTCGGACTGGAATTACTTTCGGGGGCTTTTGGTTTTGTATCGCCGAGTTTGCTGCTGTACAATGGGCGCGTCGTGGCAATTGCAGCGCCCTTGGAGTTGGTGACGCTGGACAGTGCAGTCGAGGGGCTGGCAACAGCTGGTTTGGATGCAGTTGTCGTCGCTCCCTTTTCGTCCATCACAGTCCCCGAATTACTCTGCGCGCCGGTGACAAGTTGAACCCTGTCGCAGCGAGTGGTGGGCTAGACTTGAATGGGCAACGGTTGGCAGAAAGTACGGAAATGGCGTGCTGTGAGTGGGTGGCGGCCTGGGTGCGTTGGCCCAAGGTACTGTGCGACCCGGCTTAGGCTTTGGGACGGAGGTTTGGGTGCTATGGGGGGAGGGAATCAGTATTGCGACGCAGACCAAGGCTGATGTTTGTTGAGCCAAACGGGGCCGCAACAGGGGCCAGTCCAGCCAGCTGTCCACCGGCCAGTGCGATTAGCCGGCGCGAGGGATGCTGGTCGCGCGATGCGTGGGAATCGAGAGCTTGAATGACGGTACGAGAAGACTGACTACCTACCTACTTTTTGTTTAAGCCGGCAGGGTGGCGGCGCCCTAAACGCTGTGTGCTGCCGACCTTCCAAGATTGTTGTGTTGATACGAGGAGCTTCGCAGAAGTCGCCGAGGTGACACAACGGAAGTGCTGCCAAGAGAATCGTTGTCGCGCACGGAACAACGTTCTCAAGAATATGTATTATGCGTGTACGTGTGGCTGTACAGTGACAGCTTCTATCAATTCCACAACGATGTGATTTCTTGGTTGGGCTGTTTAATCCCGTGCGAGGACCGATTAGAGCGTGGGTGCAGGGTCTCGAGGGAGGGTAGCGGGTCGAGTGGTCGGTGCGATGCGCTGCGACGAATTCTGGGGACCGGAGTCACCAACAACCTGGAAAACAGCCGAGTCGGGTTTGGGAAGAGTCGCAGTCGAGGGATGATTAAGGCTCGAATGCGCTTGGGTCTTGGTGACTGACTGGGCTGTCCTCGGGAGGCCAGGGAACAGCCAGTTGTCGTCGTCCGGGCGGGTCGCAAAAGGTGGGAAAAAGAGAGCTGTCGAGGAAGAGGTGGGGGGTTTAGAGAAGGGGAAACCTAGAACGGTCAACACTCCGACTGACGTCCCTCAGAAACGTCTCGTGCTGGGCAATACGGGGACGAGGGTGACAGAGAGAGAGAGGAGGGGAAAGAAGGTGGGGAGTGACAACGGGGACGGGGGATGAGACGGGGGATAGAAGGAGAGAGAAGCGAGAATAGAGACAATCTCTAAAGGTTTCTCGTCGACCCGATGGTGTGGTGGTGGCCGTGGTGGTGATGGGGAAGAATGGGAAAACAAATCCAAGAGTGAAGGTGGCTGCTGCTATGAGTGGTGGCCTGCCTTACCCTAGGTACTGCAACATTGGACCTTGCTTGGTGCGTACCACCGTTACTGCCCAGCATTTGCCCAGCGAGAAGGTGAGGTGTGTGTGTGGCATACAGCATACAGCAAGCACCCCCCGTACAGCAACAGCACAGCAGCATACAGTAGCGGATCGGAATACACATGCAACAGCCCAGGTTGGTCTCGCTCGCTCTCGACTGCTGGCCAGAGGCTGGAGCTCTATTCGCTGCAGACAGGGGTGCGGGGAGACATGGACACGCCACAAGCCATTGGGAAGCCACGGATCAGAGAAGACTAGTCCGTTCCGGGGAAGGGACGGCGGGCAAGGTGGGGCAATGTCCATCTGCCGTCTCTTGAAGACTCAGGGACTCTTTTTTTTCTGGGACCTGGGGGTTGGAGCTCCTCTGGCAGTCTGGGGGGGACTGGGCTGCTGGGTGTACCAATTCCTCTCTTCACCACCTGGGTAAGGTGTCGTCGATTGACTGATATTGAGTGGCCCAAAGACCAGTAACTGTGTCTGATTGGCCTGCTGCATTGCATTGCATCGCATCACGTTGCATCCTCCCAAGATGAACAGATTGACAGTCTGACAGATTGCCTGACTAACAGACTGACTGAAAGAACAGACTGACAAGTTCTTGCTCGTCTCATCGACGCTCGGCTGCCCCCAGGCTCATGCCAAGCTCGCCTTGTCTAACATCTGTTTTTTTTTTTTTTTTTGCCGTCCACATTCGATATTCTTCAACTAGGAAGCCAAGAGACTACGGAGAGTACGAAGACCAGTAATGCCTCGTCTGTCGAGTTCACGATTGTTGCCTCTGTCTCACCGGCCCCCAAGAGGGAACACGCTCCCGTCGTGTCTCGTCTCAGGTTACCGTTCTCCGCGGACTCGGCCAGCATTGTGCACATGACAGGCACAAACAAAGAAGCTTTCGAGATGCAGAAATAGCCATGCAGAAATGCAGAGAAGCGATTCCGAACCACCTGGACAAGGGACGATGCTGGCCTATCCTGCCTTGGTGCACAGATTCCACTATATCTGTTTCTCTGCCCTTGCCGTTGTTTCTTCGGAACCTGAGACACCTAGCTATCTGCTGCTGATACCTATGCTGGCTGTAGAAAGGGTCCTCGGCCAGCTCCGCCAGGTCTCGAGCCCACCGGGGCACTCGGCCACATTCGTCCCGTTTCTTTGGCCTGTTTCTCCATTGTATCGCAGTCTGGCATACCAATTACTCTGGGAATCCAAAGATCAATTAATTAGCTTGGTATTGTTGCTTCCGCTTTGGTCTTCGACATGCTTGACTTACTGACTAGCTGACTTGCTGACAGTTCGTAGTTGCGACCAGGCTGCCCTGCCTCTCAACCCCATCATGGCTGCACGGTTAACATTGGGGCAGCTTGCTCTGCTCCACACCATACCACGTTGCCACCAATCCGGGGGGTATTCTTACATCCTCTACCGCTCGGAACGCTCGATCTGACCGGGCCCCCCCTTCTTCCGAGCACCCATACTATATTAAACAGGTATAATATAAGCTCAAGGGTTAGTCTAGTTAGTATATCAAATATATACTATTATCAAAATTAATTTAGGTAGTAATATAATATTATTAAGTATTTTTATTAACTTTTTAAGTATTATTTATTTATTTACTTAATATAATAATATATTATTAGTTTAAATAAGTAGTTAGTAGGCTATTTATATAGTAGAATAGAGGGTATTAGCTTTAGAACTTTTCTTTTCCCTAAATAATATTCTTTACTTCTTTTATCTTTTATTAATAAATTATATAAATTATTAGAATATCTACTTTATTACCTAAATTACCCTAATTATTTAATTTTAAACTATAATAATATAGCTTTTATTACCTATAGAATTTTAAATTAGTTTCTAATATTAAAGAATATTATTATTATTTAAGTAGATATTCTAATATATAGAATATTATTCTTTTTAGTATAAAATATAAGCTTTTATTTTTATATATAAGTAATATATAATATATTAATTATTATAGTAAAGCTCTAATAGTAGAATCTCCTTCTTATATACTTTAATTTAAATACTATTTTTATATATATTATAAGGTAAAAGGGAATAATAATTATAATTAATATATTATTAAGGTTAATTATTATAATTATATAATTTTAATTTATAAAAATTATATTATAGAGGAAATTAAGAATAATAAGGGAATTTCTTATTATTAGATAATTAAAGAACTTAATTAGGTTAATTAATAAAGTATTAGGTAATTAAAAAGGGGTATTTTAATTAGTAAAATTATTAGATTTCCCTTTAATTCTATAGAAAATATAATAATAACTATAATATTAACTTTTATAATTCTTTAATCTTTAATAATAATATATAAGAAGCTAGCTTATAATACCTTAAGCTTATATATAATTTAGATAAGAAGTAGATAAATAAAAACTTTAAAAGAAATAAGGAATTAAAGTATTTCTTCTAATATTTTAATATTCCTAATAGCTACTTTATTAGTAGTTAAAACTAGTTTAACTAAAAAACTACTTTTTATAAATACTATAAGAATATTAATTAGTTAGTAAAAGTTCTAATAATATAATAAGCTTCCTAAAAAGAATAGTATATCTTTTACTAATAAAAGTAGTTATTTTCTAACCTCTAAATAAAATTTAAGATACTTAGAAACTTCTAATAAGCCTTAGCTTACCTAATAAATTTATTTTTTTATATAAGTAAAGATTTAAATATTTTTTATTTATATTCCTCTCTAAAGAAAGTATTAATAAGTTTAAATATATTCTAAAATAATATAATAATCTTATTATAATAAATATTATATATTAAATAAATAAGCTTTTTTAATATTTATTTATTCTTTTTATTATTAATAATAGTAGTAAATAGTACTCTAAGATCTTCTTCCTCTCTTAAAATTAGTAGATATACTTAATTAAAGCTTCTTTAAATACTATTTAGGAGCTAATACCTAACTAATAGTTATAATAGATAATAATAAATAATTTTATAGCTAAGTAGAAGATAATTTAATAATTATCTAATATATTTTTAAGTATTAATATATTCCTCTACTAAAAATACTAGAAATTATTAATTTACTACTATTTAGTATTCTTTAAGTTTACTAAAAGTTATAAATATATTAAAAAGGTATTATATATAAACCTAAATAAAAAAGATTACCTAAAGAAGTATTAGAAGGCTATTAAAGTAATTCTTAATAAAGTATAATTTACCTATATATAAAAATAATTAAAAAATAAGCTATTAAATAACTATAGTTAGTAGGCCTTATAGGCTAAATTAATACTTCTTATTTCCTTATTTTTCCTTTTAAAATAAGGATTAATTAGACTTAGATTTATTATTTCTCTACTTATTTATATACTTATAACTTCCTTATTAGAAAGCTTCTATAAGTATTTAAAAAGTTAAGGCTTTAAGGTAATATTTTATTATTTAGCCTTTTTTAAAGTAATTTAATAATATCTTTATATAGTATATATTTAATAAAAGAAGGCTAACTACTATTAGAAGCTTAAATATTACTTAAAATTATACTTAGTTACTATATATTTTAAAGAGTTTAAATAGCTTCTATTAAGCTTATAATAGTAAATTATTTAGTAAATTAATAAAACTAAGTAATAAAAAAATATTAGTAAATTTATTTACTATAAGGCTAATATTTAAATACTTAAATATTTTTATAAAGAATAATACTTAATAAGAACTATTTATATAGATCTCTAATAAAAATATAACTTTAAGGGTAAATTAATTTCTTAGAAGATAATTTTATTACTTATTAAAATCTTTAAGAAAGATAGTTAAATAACTCTTTAGTAGCTATAAAAAAACTTTCTAACTAATAAGAAACTTATAATAAATAAGTATTTATAATAAGAAAAGTAGTATATATATAAATAATCTTCTATTTCTAATTTTAATAATTTTTTAAATAAATATTATAAGAATACTTTATTTATAAGGCCCTATATATTAACCTAAAGAATAATTAGTTTAATTATCTTAAATAGCTTTAAGAGTATTTTTATAATATTATATATATATTAGAATCTTATAATAATAGGAGCTTATTTATATAAGACTTTTTAATAAAACTAATAAAAATAAAAATTAGTAAAATTATAATTATTAATATACTAATAACTACTCTTATTATTAAATTAAATATACTTATATATATATAATAGTTTTACTTATAACTTTATATATATAAGAATAGGGGTAAGCACATAAACTTTACTTATAGGGTCATATGACCATATATAAGCATATAGGGGAGGTGAAGCCTTCTACCTTATAGGCAAGACTTCTTCCTCCCAACATACACTAATTAACTAATTAAACTACTCCTTATATATATATAAGACCTATACTAATATTAATTAATAGTTACCTTAGGTAACCACAAATAGTAAGGTATAAAGAGATAATTTATTATTATAGTAAGTAAAGCAACTATATTAATACTTATAAGAACTATTAGTATTAATACTAGTTAGCTAAAGGGATTATAATAATTATAATAAATAATATAATAATAATTAGTATTAATACTAATCTATTAATTAGAAGTATATACTATATTATATATATCTAATATACCTTAGGAAGATTATAATAATCTCTAAAGACTTAGGATTTATTATTAACTCTTATTAGTAATCCCTTCTTTATACTTCTAGTAAGTATCTTAGGAAGAATATAATAATCTTTAGAGACTTAGGATTTATAATCTTCTCTTATTAATAAGCTACTCCTATACTTAGAAATACTAAAATAAGTAGTCTTTATACTTAATAGAATAATAATTATTTAGTAGCTAAGAATATTAAATAATATATTTAACCTTATTAGCTAACTAACCCCTTATTTATCTATTCTTACTACTATATTAGATACCTAAATATATTATATTCTCTCTTATATTACCTAGTAGAATCTAGTTAGCCTATTAGTAATAGCTAACTAACTTTAATTATAATTATAATTATTATAATAACTATAATAATAAACTATTCTCCTCTACTCCTACTTTTAATAATACTTATATTAATAATATAATTATAATACTAATCTCCTCCTAAATAACCCTTTTTTTTAAATATTCCCCCTTATATTACCCTTTATTTCTCCTATTTACCCTATTTAACTATTAGCTAATATACTATTATAGTATCCTCTTTTAACTTTATTTAAGATAGTATATTCTTTTTTTATACTAATATTAAGAGCTACTTCTTAGAGGATTAGGGAATAAAGCCTAATAAGAACTCCTTTAAGAAATAACTTAATATATAGATTATACTTTATATATAAGGATATATTAACTTTAACTTTAAGAATATCTTTTATAAATTTAAGATTAACTTTAGTAATTAGATTAATAAGATAATTAATATAACTAATAAAGATTTACTTAAGGAGTTAAAAAAGACTTTATAGATAAAGGGTATCTTTATAAGACTTTATTAAGCCTTAAATATTATAGTATTTAATAACCTTAAGGGTACTTCTTCTATTACTCTACTTCTTAATAGCTTTATATTTAATAGAAATAAGTAGATACTCTATATTAGTAAAGTAATTTATAACCCTAATTATATTAGAATTATAGATAATAATAGATATATTAAGATTAAGTTAAGATAGAAGAGTATATCTACTCCTAATCTACCTAATCCTCCTAAGTTACCTAAGACTCTAAAGCTACCTAGATTACCTTAATTACCTAATAATAGTAGTAGTAGTAGTAGACTACTAGGACTATTAGGACTTCTTAGACCTCTAGGACTACCTAGTAGTAGTAGAGGAGAAGGAGATAGTAGTAGTAGTAGTAGAGGTAGTAGTAATCTAGGAGACCTAAATAATCCTATTAACCTTAATACTTATAGTAAGAAGAATAAGTATAATTTATATTATATACTCCCACTATAAGAAATAAGGAATAGTTTAATTAATACTAATATTATTATAAACTTTACTAAGATATATAAGGATAAGGATATATATATTAAAGACCTATATAATATCTTTAATAATAAGATCTACTTCTTTTTTATAATTTATAAGAATATAACTATTAGTATAATATAGTTTAAGCTATTATTCTTTTATATTCTTAAAAGAAGAGTAAAGATATTTTATATATAATATATTATATATAAGGACTTATTCTAAATAATATATTAGAAGCTTAAGACTTATTTTAATAATTATATTAACTATTAGGACTATTATATAAATTAGAATATATTTACCTTTATAAAGCTTTAATAAGAGAACCTTAATAAGGACTAATTATAAGTTTTATAATTACTATTTAATAAGTTAAGTATCTATAATTAAGCCCTTAAATACTATAAGTATAATAATACTTAGATATAAGATAATATACTTTAAGTAATTAAGGGAGTATTAGAGTTTATTATAACTCTATTTAATTCTCCCTAATCTATAAAATAACTATATATAAACTTATAGGCTACTCTCTAAGTATATAAGAGCTAATAACCTAATAGGTACTAAATATTTTATATAGAAGATAGTAACTATAATAAGGAGTATAAAGATAGTAATTAGTACTTTCTTAATTATTAATACTATAATAATTATAGTAATTATAGCTTTAATAGTTATAGCTAACCCCCTTTTTATAATAATAATAGCTTTTATAGTAACTTTAAAAGTAGGTAGAGTAAATATAAGCCTTACTTTCTAAGTTATAATAAATATAATAATTATAGTAATAGCTATAGGAATTAGCTTAATAATTATAATAATTATTTAAATAGTAACTTTTATAATAAGTACTACTTTATTTATAATAAGGAGGATTATTAGTTTACTAAATACTTAGCTAAGAAGTACTAATATATATATAATTAGTACTACTTAGCTTAGTAGAATAAAAGTAAATATTTAATAGATACTAAGTTTATAATATTTATTATTAAAGTTAAAAGCCTCTATATTAATAAGGTAGATAAAGAGGAGAATAATAATAACCTTATTAACCTCTAAGATAATAATAATACTTAGTTTTTATAGGATTAAGCCTTTAATTATAAGAATATAATATTTTTAATAGATTAAGTATTCCTTTACTTTATTAATTCTTCCCCTAATAGATTAATAGGAATAAGTATAAGTTTAGTATAAACCTTTATACTTAATAGCTACTATTTTTATAATATATTCTAAGGAATTATCTTAGATATAAAAGTTATAAAGTACTCTATTAGTAAGTATAACTAATTACTTATTTTATAGAATATAGACCTATTTATAATATTAGATATATCTTATAATACTAAAGTATATATTTAATTTAATATTAAATTTTAAATCCTCTCTATTAGAATAGTAATTATTTAGATACTAGTTGGTAAGATAGTATTTTATATTATAAAAATATCTACCCCTTTCCTACTTTATATCTAAGATATAATAGTATTAAATATTTTTCTTTAAAATACTATTAATAAAGTAGTATATATTATAAAGAATAGAATTAAATAAACCTTCTTAGTTATATAAAAGTAGGGATATTTATAGTTTATAGTAAAAGATACTTAAGGTAAATACTAAATATTTTTTATAAAAGTAGAGTTTTAGTAGCTTTATTAATAATTTAGATATCCCTTTATTAATTAACTTTCCTATCTCCTTTCTAATATTAGGTACTCTATTAAACCTTTTACTTTAGAAGTAATTTTTAAGTTTTATTATTATTACTAATTTTATAATTTTATACTTAGAAGATTTAAATTTAATCTAAGGGATAACTATAATTTTAATTATAAAGTTATTATTAATATTATATATTTACTTTTACTTCTTATTTTATATATTATTAATTTAGTAACTTTTTTTTAAGTAGGTTATTTTCTTTCTTTATTATTAATAAAAGATATATAGGAGGTATTATAAATAGTATAGATTAATATATATTTAGGACTACTAGACTAGCTAGTCTATAATATTAGGATTAACTTTACTTTTATAAAGTTTAAGAGTACTACTTAGATTATAAGTATTACTTATAAGTAAGTACTTATAGAAGCCTATTAGTTTATTAATAAGGTAGAATAATATTATACTTTATTATAATATATATTTAAGATCTTATATACTAAGCTTAGAAATACCTTTAGTAAAGAAGTAATCTTATAGATAGTATTTAAGGCTATTAATAATATTATAGGACCTAATAGACTAGTCCCTATATTACTTATATTTAGAGTATACCTTTAGATTATATAAGACTTACTACTAATACCTTTAACCTTAGTAAGAATAGTAGTTATTTAGAAAGTAATAAAGGTATTATAGATACTAACTACTTAGTATAAGATAAATAATACTCTAAATATATAGAATAACCTAAATATAATAGAGATTCTCTCTCTTCCTCTTTAAAGTAATATATATATATAGAGAGAAAAGGAAGGATAGTAAGACCTATATAAGCTAATTACTATTAATAGCTATAACTTAATACTTAACCTCCCTAATAGACCTACTATATTTTAGTCTACTTAAATATAAGAGTACTATTATAATCCTTCTAATAAAGAGGATAGTACCTTAGATAGGACTTTATTAGAGTTAATAATATAGTTTATACTATTATTAGTAGAGTCTAGTAGTTTAATAAAATTAGTAATAATAGTAGTATTATAATAATAAGGATATAAATAGTTATATAAATCTAAGAATAAGTTAAAGCTAGTAATATATATTATACTATTTATACTAATAGTAAGCTTTATAATAAAAAAGGAGAAGGAGGACTATATATTTACTTTAAAGCTTTAGTAAAATAATATAATTTATATACTTAATAACTCCTTTAAAGAGTTAGATACTTTAAAGATATCTAACTTAATTAATACTAATATCTTTATCTTTAAATTATATAATAAGAAGAAGTATAATAAAATCTATCTCTTTAATACTTATATTATATATAAGATTAAGGGTAAGAATATTAAACCTTATAAGAAGTTATAAGTAATCCTTTAAGAGTATAATAATAAAGAGAAGAAGGAGATTCTTATATAATTACTAACTATATAGAGAGCTAGCTAATACTTATTATTAGTACTTATAGCCTTTCTTATCCTTCTATATAATATAGCTATTATACTTTATAATATTATATAAGTATACCTATAGTTAAGGTTTAAGCTTAAGTAAATAATCTTAGTAATATTATTAAAGGAGATTAGATATAAGTATCCTTCTAGTACTATTATAAGAATTATTAAACCCTTTTATAATATTATTAAATTAGGAGTCTATTAGTTTACTATATATTAGGGATATTATATTAAAGATCTTAGAATAGAGACTTTTACTTATAATCCCTACTTATTAATTATAAGATTAGAGTATAAAAAAAATAACTTTAGTATTATAACTTTATAAGTTAATAATATATTAAGCTTAGATATTTCTAAGTTTATTAAGTTCTCTATAAAGAAGATTAAAGAAGTATTTAAGTATAAATTAGAATAAAGCTTAACTTCTAAGAATTTACTTAACTTTTATAAATCCTATATTTTTAAGTAAGATAATAATATTTATATATATTAAAAGGGATAAGGAGTAAAGATTAAGATTATTAATACTAAGATACTTAATAAGGTATAGAAATATACTAAGTAGTATGCTTATAATATATATTTAGCTTTAATCTATTAGCTAAAAGTTATATTTAATCTTTTTATTATAATATAATTATAGAAACTAATTAATATAGATTATATTAAGCTAAATAAGTAGTTATAATAGTAAGTAGATAATATAAACTATAAAATTTAGTTTATTCTACTTAATATTACTAAGACTAAGCTTATAGTCTTTATAAATAGCTTATTTATAAATAACTTAAATCTTAGCTTATAGATTAGATTTATAATAATACTCCTAATAAAGGAGCTAAATATAGATAATACTTATTAGAATATTACTAGAAGTCTTATTTATTAGTCCTTAACTAAGTATAAGAGAGTTATTTAAAGTATACTTACTTCTAAGATTTATAGAATAGTTAATAAATTTAATATAGGTATTATATTATTAATAATAATTTATAAGGTTATAAATTACTTAGAACTTCTATATATTCTATTTATTATTTATACTAATTCCTACTTATTATATAAGTACCTTATTAAGTTAGGAACTATAAAGGAGAAATACCTAATAATTAATATAATAATATTCTACTAATTATATAAATAATAAGAAATTAATAAGATTAGGTAGATTAATAGTAATAATAATCCTACTAATATAATAATAAAGGTAATATTAAATAAGGCTCTTAAGAGACTTATTTTAAATAATAAGTTATAATTTTATATTTAAGGCTATATTAATTATAAGGCCTTAGTTCCTACTAAACTTTAAGTATAGATTATACTTAAGGTCTATTAACTATAGGGTACTTAGCTATAGAAAATAAGAAAATAATAGGAGGTATAAGTTAAATAAAGGTATTTATAGTAATAAAGGTATAAATACTAAGAAGGTTATCTAATAAAATAAAAGTAGTATAAAATATAATAAAATAAATTAGTAAAAGTTTAGATTTATATTTTATTAATTACTTATATCTTATCTTAAAGGATTATATAATTAGTTATTAATTTACTTTAAATTCTTTCTAAGGGTAAACCTTATAATTAAAGTTTAGACTAATAACCTATTTTAGTAGGATTAGAAAGTATATATATTATCTACTATTATATAAGTAATTAAGATACTAGTTTATATTTTATTAAATATTCTTAGCTAGATTTTATAGTTATAATACTTATATTAATAAGAGAGAAGAAGGCTACTATATTATACTAAATTTAACTCTAATATTACTACTTAATTATTATAACTATATAATATAATACTCTATAGAATAATATCTTTTTAATTAATATTAGCTAAGTATAAGACTAGATAGTTATATTATATTATATTAGGTTTTTTAATCTTTTTTTTAATTTAAGTATAGGAAGTAGATTAGGGTTAAAAGGTAGTTTTAAAGGGATTTCCTTCCCTAATAATAAAGTCTTTTCCTTAACTATAATTAGTTTAGTCTAATCTAGGATCTAAGGATTTAGAGTTTAAATATTTATTTAGTTATCTAATAAATAATAGGTATAAAATACTATATATATATTTAAAATAGAAACCTTATATAGGTAAAATAATAATTTAATATAACTAATCTTATAATAATTAGGAGGATTATATAGGGAATTAGGTATATTTATCTTAACTTTATAAATTAGTAACCTAGTATAAAATATATAAGCTAGGTACCCCTAATAATAACTCTTAAACTTATATAGTACCTTTATTTAGTAGTATTATAGCTAAGTAAATTAGTATAATATACTAAATTAGAAGATAATAAGGGTTTAAGTTTAACTTAACTTAGAAGAAAATAATTTTTAGAGCTTACTAACTACTTAATAAAAGACTACTAATATAGAAATAGGGGTAAGTATATAGACTTCACTTATAGAGTTATATAACTATATATAGGTATATAAGGGAGGTGAAGCCTTCTATCTTATAGGTAAGACTTCTTCCTCCTAATATATACTAATTAACTAATTAAACTACTCCTTATATATATATGAGACCTATACTAATAATATACTAAACTTCTTATTATAAATATCTAAATAATTATTATTTTTAATTTCCTCTACTTTAATACCCCTAAAATAATAAGAAGATTAATAAATAATTCTACTAATATCTAAGAAATAAGCTATATAAGTAATACTTATAATACTTATATTATATACTAAAATAATATTAAATACTCTAAATTATAACTAATTATTTAAAAGTAATATATAAATATATATCTAATAAATTCTTAATAATATAACTATATTAATAACCTCTATTCCTTAGATAGTTAATTATTTAAAGAAGAAAATAATAATAATAATATTAATAATATATTTTTAGTTACCTATATTAATAAATAAAAATATAATATATAGGCTTAATAGTATACTTAAAATTATCTTTAAGATAACCTTAATATAGCTCTAATTCCTTTTAGTAATAGTTACTATAGAGGATGTAAGATATAAATTTCTTAGTAGTAAGTACCTATGTATTCTTTCTAGGGGGGTATGGCTGACTAGGGACCCCTGAAGGGGTTGTAGTGGGAGTAGGGAGTAGAGGATATAAGAAAGGCCCAATCCGGGGGTGCTAGGGGCTATAGTAGTGCCCGTCGGTCCGCTGTCATGCACCCCCTCCTCTGGGGTTCCCAGGGCTGATTGCCCCGCGATTGGCCCACCGGCTAGCACCCGCCGAAAGCTTCGCCCAGGCTCGATGATTTTCGTTCCAAGGCTTTTCGAGCTTATGTGCTTGCCCCTCCCACCAAATGATGAAGCTCCCCAACCAACAGGGTGCCAACACATCAAGGAGGTATAATTGTACCTAGTCAGCTCTCGGATTGTTGTCGTTTCTCTTAGGCGACGCATCGATATCAGACAAAAACGTCCGATAGCTGCATATAGACTGCTGCTCGGGCGTCTTTAATTCCACCATCGCGATAAGAGACACCTGAACTGCCTGTCGCAATTGCCTTCACAACGGTCAAGGCCCAGGGACAGTCGGGAGATCAGCACTCTTACCCCTGGTCCAATATCAGTCCACAGCTTGGCCATCCAATTTCCACAAAAGTCAATTCCCTTGCCGCGCCCGTCTGCCTCCCCGTTCCCGTCTAAAATATGACAGTCTTCTCTATCAGTCATCACGATTTCGAGAGTGTTGTGGGTCAAATTTGCTCATGGAAAGCTCTGTTCGGGCATCGCCATGTCACTGCGAAGCTTCTGACAGCCGTGATCTGCGTCATACGTCTTGCTCAAGCTGCTGAGAACGCCGACACCTGAGGAAAAAAGAGCGGCATAACACAAGAAATCTAGCATATTGTGCGCCGCAACGGGGCTACTTTACAGTCTTATCAGCACGTGCATGAACGCCGCACACCCCCCCTCCCCAACCGGAAACATGCCCACAGACGTTGTGTAATTTCTCGACTTGCGTGTCACTGCATCAGCTAACCCCAAAACCCGCTTTCGACCGGCAGATCGCACATCAGGATGCAATCAGCCAGCTTCTCGGAATATCCCATTCCTACCAATAGGGCTGCGAGCTGCGGGAGGCTCTCTACCGTATGCACGGCAAGGCGAAGCTGGCCGCTATCAATCGTCAGCTTCCCCAGCCGTGCTCCTCAAGCCCGTTGAATCCAGCCGCCTCAGCGAGCCATTCCATTCTCCCCAACGCGAATTGATGGCGCCAGTGCGGGACATTGAGACACGAGTGCCGGCGAACATGCACGTCGGATTCTTTAAGAGAGCAGGGATTCGCACCCGCAAAAGCAGGTGGTACAACCGAACTGGTTATCCTATAGGAGGCCATCCTGTAGGGCGTACCTCCTATGGGGAAACCTCACATGGTACAACCTCCTATGGGGCTTTATATCGCAGGAGCTTGTCCTGTAGGAGGTTGTCACGTAGGAGGTTGGCTTATGAGAGGCGATCTTGTAAGAAGTTGTTCCGCAGGGCTCGGGTGTGCTCTCCGTTTCTGTGGGTGCGAATCCTCGATATCTTCTTTAACCAGCTGTGTGCGCAACTTCTTGCCTCGATATGTACGGATTCCAACCCTGTAGTCCTGCGAAGATGCTGCACCAGAGCTGACTCTCTTAAAGACGGAAACAATTGTATGAATTCGAACCTTCGGACGTCTTCGCACTTCGACCATCTAGGTTGGTCTACAACGACGCAGCATTGAGCACGCCAGAAGACAATCTATCCAGTCAAGAAGAAGCCTCGGGGACTGCGTTATTTGGAGGATCTCAAGCGCCGTCCGATATTTTGCCTGTCGTATGCGAGATTCTCAATGTAGGCAGTTGCTTTATGAGCTTCCATCCCTCTACCGCCTAGCTACGTCGAATGATATTGTGGGATCAAATCTGGACCCCAGATGTGAAGCTAGAGTGCAACCAGCGAAACTCACGAGAAGGGGGTGCGCACAACAGAGACTATCTTGCATTTATCTCATTTCATAGCAAATGCGGGAGGGTTTACTTAAGTGGAACTACTAACTGGAGAGGAAACAGCAGCAGATATGGCCATGATGGAATCAAAGTGCTCAGGCGGAGTCCTTCCCATTCCGCACTCAGTCCCAACGCCGAAAGCGCCCAGCACCCTTGAGGCTGCCTCGATGCGCCTGCGTGTCCCCTCCTCGTCATCGACATGCACCAAACCCAGGTAGAGCTCAGTTTGGTCCTCCTCCACTACCGGCACGAGCCCCTGCAGCGGGGCGAAATATGCATCATCATCGCGCCCCTTGGGCACAGGCAGGTGAAGCCAAGCAACACGCCTCCCGACACCCCGCAGCACCTCCCGCGCAACGTCGACGAGCAGCCCCATATCGCGCGGCTCGCAGAAGTGGCGGTGGCCGATATCGCCATAGCAGAGGTGATACCCCAGCTCGGTGTCTGTCCCGACCGCACTCCCGAGCCGCACCAGCGCCGCGTCGACGTGCGCCCGCAGAACTGCGACGTCACGGCCCTCATCCGCAAACCATGGCCGGAATAACGGGTACTCGAGCCCCTCGAGGATGGCAAACTCAATCGCGCAGTCCCACTGCACGGCGAGGTCGCCAGCCGGCACCACCGTCTCGATGCGGCGCAGGTCCCGAAGCAGTGCGGCCTCGTAGACCGGCTCGAGCGCGGCTTGGTACGGCGCCGCGATCATGGTCATCACATTGATGGGCGTGGGCAGGCTGACCTGGAAGCGTACCCCGGGCGGGATGGTGCCCTCGTCGCGAAGCTTGGTGAATAGAGCGTACGACTCGATGGCGTGTGTGTCGTACCCTGTGTGCAGCTGGTGCTCGCCGAGGTGCTGTACCAGGCGCTCCACCTCCTCCGGCGGGACGGGGTCGGACGGCAGCGGGTTGCGCTCTGCGTCGTACTTGCGCAGGGCTTGGGATGCTCCTGCTTCTATGAAGGCATCGCGCTGAAAAGCGCAGAACTGCTGTCGGTGCTGGGTCTCTCCGTCAGGGATGCGCCGCAGGCGACCTGGGAGGAGAGATGCGGTTCTGCAGAAGACTTCCTCGGCCGAGGGAAGGCAGACGCTGCCGACGAGGTGGACGCCGCAGGGCTGATAGCTGCCCATGTTCTTTTTGAACAGCAAGGGTAAGAAGCAACCAGACGTATGAGACAGCAGAAAATGTCAATACAGCCGAGGGGTGTTGGGTGCAGGCAGATCAAAAAGTGCGGGATAAAGCGAGAGTCCGGGCCAAGCTCCTGTCCCCTCCCCTTGACCCGGCAGTTGAGATGAATCCTTCCACGATGAGTCGTCACTAGGTAGGAAATTGAGAGACTATGTCTGCTCATATACTGGAGCCCAAAGCAGTGAGAAATTAGTACGCCAGAAAGGGCCAATCAAGCGGGTCCAATTGGGGTCACACTATGAGAGGAGTTGTGATGTAACAGCCCAGACAAACAGGATACCAAGGTATGTACAACTTCTATACTAAATTGCCCTCGCATATACAAACATGGCCGCACTTGCAACATACAAAAGACCAGCATCTATCCCAAGCGCTCATCAGCTGACCATCTTCCGCATCGAAAAGTAAGAATAAGCCAGCCCGCCCACAAGCGGCTTCAGCAACCTCGGCGCATGGAAGCTCGCATGCGTGGACAAAGCCTTAGGGACAACAGAACGCGGACAGTCCTCGGTGAAGAACCACGCGCGCAGCATCGTATCGGTTAGGGCCGCAAACTCGCCCGCCCGCGAGAACATGTCCTTCTCGAACGCCGCGACGCCACTGTCCAGCTTGCCCAGGTCATCCCCCGCCGCCGCCACAGCAGCAGCCAGCCTCCGCGCATCCTCCATGCCGACATTGACGCCCTCGCCTGCAAACGGCGTCATCAAGTGCGCCGCGTCCCCGACGACAGTCATCCCAGCCCGGTGCGCAAAACTGAACCCTACAGGCAGCATATACAGGCTCCGCGGCACGGTACGCCCCTTTGTCCGTGAGATAGCCTCCCTGATAAGCGGATGCCAGTCACGATACCGCTCGAGCGCGGCGGCCTTGCTCGCCTCGAGGTCGAAAGCGTCAAACCCGCAGCGCTCGGGCGACTTATACCAGTCCTCGTCGTCGGTCTGGAAATTGAGGTACACCACGATGCTGCCGTCGCCCATCTGCTGCAGATTCGTCTTGTGCCCGTCCGCGTGGCTGAAGACGCTGCCGCGGTTGACGAGCTCGTAGACCTCGGGCGCTGTGTTGGCCGCGTCGGGGATCTCGAAGAACTGGTTGGACACCCCTGCGAAGTGCGGCTTGACGTCTGAGAGCACGCTGCGGACTTTGCTCCACGCGCCGTCGGCGCCGACGATCAGGTCGAAGCCGGACGCTGTGGTCGTGCTGCCGTCGGAGAGGGTGAAGATGAGCTTGGTGGACCGCGGGTCTGTGCCGGGTACTACTTCTTTCAGCCGGTGGCCCCATGTGATCATGTCGGCTGGGAGGCTCTGGATGAGCATCTTTCGGAGGGCAGCACGGTCGATCTCGGGGCGCTGACCGCCCAGGTGGCCGCCCTTTTCTCCGGGTGTGGCGCTCGGCTTTACTTGGTAGAATGGCTTCAGGTTCTTGTCTGTCATGAGGAGGGACTCGCCATCGTAGCGGGCATGCTTCGTGAACTCCTCCCACAACCCTGCCTCCTTAAGCGCTGCAAGCCCTGTGTCGGTGTGAAGATCAAGCGTACCACCCTGACTGCGGTAGTTTGGAGAGGGTTCACTCTCGAAGATTGTAATAGATGTAGAAGGGGACTGGCGCACAAGCAAACGGCCAAGTGTAGTGCCCACTGGGCCTGCGCCGATGATTGCGACCTTCGGCGAGGGCATATCTGATAGAGAGAAAGGTATAGGTATATGTGATACAGATTAATGTTGCTTAACGTTCCTTGGTAGACACTTGTGCAAACCGTCGAGACTGATGGCTGGGAAAGGGCTCTTTTATATGTCTTACACTTGCAGGCGTAACGCAGCTTACACGCCCAAACCGCTCGCGGTCAAGCGTGGCCGGTCATCCAGGATCCTTCGAGCGATGAGTCGGTTGCCGAGCTATCTCCCTGCCTTCGTCGCCTAGTTCGAGTCGCAGCCTGAATTACAACGACATGCGTAAAGCTAATGTTGTTACAGTGCAGGGGGGTGGACGGACGATCCGTGGGCGGGGCCCCGGAGAATCCGCGGAGGTTACCTTGCTGCTACTTCGACCGGGCTCGGTGGATGCTTTGGCGCCGGACCGAACGGGCCCGGATGGAAATCGATTGCCATTTTTATTTTTTTCATGCGAAGTCGAATATGCTAAGGAATTGCTGTGGATATGTGGTCTGGTAAGCAGCATCTACGAGTTGAGAGGAGTGAAGGGAGTAGACCGGACTTTATGCGAGCGGAGTCAAAATGCTGACACAAGATCTCCGCCCGGGCTTTACGGCCGTTCCGGTCTTCAGCCTCAACGTAAGCCTGCCATGCTTGGACTGCCAGTGGGTGTAGGTGAAAGACCCTGTCATCCCACCATCGCTTTCAGATGTTCTTATTGTCTAGAAACGCAAATTTCGGCTTGGAATTCTTTCACGTTAGGTTAAATTAATTGCTTCTTTCGCGTGAGCCTACCTAGGTACTTCGATGAGGTAGTGGCCCGTGTCTACTTACTACCTCCATACGACATGGCTAGTATTTCGGTTGTTGTGTGGGGGAATTCCTTATGCCCACTTACCTGAGCATCAATACGTTCAACAAGAGTCTCCCGAGGTCGGCACTGCAACTTGATATTTAATAGCTGGACTTGGTAGTGTTCCGAGTCTATTATCTACGTAGTTCTATGCGAAGAAGGACGCCGCTAACGGATCACGGTGGCTCAAACTCATCGCTATCTATCCTAGGAATCCGAGACATTAATTACAGCGGCGCTTGACTTCTTTAAACGTAAAGGTCATAGTGACGCTCCATGTAGTAGTCAAAAGTACGAGTACTAGTGATTACAAAAACAGACTCAAAGGTATCCAAGGTCATGAAACTCACTTGACAGCCAACACGCTTCAAATGCTTGTAGCATCCTGATAAGGCCCCTGCTGTTGACGACTTCTTGCACCGCAAGTTCCTCAAATCTCGGTATTGTGTGCGTAGTTTGGGTAGCGTTGGTGTTTTCGAGACAGGCGTATCGCCGTCTGGCGTCACTAAAGAATGGATGCTGAGAGACGGATTGAGTGATGGCAGTGGTTGTCAACTAGAACCCCCTTCGTGCCCATGAGCAGATTGTTATCCGACCCAAAACGAACCACCTTCTCTCGCTGCGACTTGTAAGGTCTCCGTAAAACGACGCTGTGTAATCTGCTAAAGCGGTACAGCGAACAATGTAATTGTAAGTTTTCATCTTCAAACCTGGAAGACTATTTCCGCCTCCAAGTAGCTCTTTCAGTATAACTCAGGTTCGCGACTAGCTACAATGGCATTGTTTCAAGTCATTGTCGGCTCCGGTGTAAAAGGCGAGCTGTAGAGTGTGCATATCACGGTGCTAAGACCTATGTCAATTTTGAGGTCTTACTTTGTCAATACTCCATTGTTGTTAACACAGAAGGCTAAAATTTGAAAATAAAGTCTAGTTTTATCTTTCAATTCCGGCACAAAGCAGACTGAAATGCCCTAGAACATACCGTGACATATAGAAGTTGGAGACTTTTTCCGCCAACCGAGATCTCGAAATGCCAATTCATCAACAACCACTGGCAATTCCACACTAACCCGAATATACACTCAAACACTTTGCACAACAGCAGAAAAAGGCTTATTTCGGTAAGTAGAATCCTTGTCTGAACCATGGCGAATCAACCTCCACTCCTCTGTGCTGAGTGCAACACCACTTTATACCTCCCTCACCCAAGCCCTGTCAGCTTTACCAGTCCTATACTGCTCACAGTAGAACAGATGTGCCTGACCGGAATCGTCTGCTCGTCGGCCACATGCCCATCCCAGGGGGCAGTCCAAGACCTTTTCGGTCTCATGGCGCCGGTCCTCGAGGACCCGCAACCCTTTGTCCCGCAGCCTGCAACGGTCTCACAGCCTGCAGCGGTCCCACAGCGTTCAGAGCAGTTTGGGTACATCTTCACGCTCAACCCTAATATCGACCGGCATCAGCAGCAGGCGCAGGTATTGCAACAGCTTTTTGCAAACGACCCTCAGCTCAACGTGTTCGTCTATGAGGGCCATCCGCCCTGTCGCCGCTGCGCCCAATCTGGCATGTCCTGTCACCCTTTTGAAGAGGGAGAGACTTGCAGAGAGTGTGTACGCGTCGAGAGAAATTGTATCAAGTCACTTTACAAGGTAAAGCCGAAGCGGTTTTGGAAGCACAATGTAGTATTCGACTATGAACCCCCCTGCCACATTGAAGCCTCCGGACTTAGGCCTGGCCCAGACATCCACGCCACCCTTCAGTACTCGGTCAAATGGCCGTGGATGCAACACCACGCTTGGCAGCCGGCCGCGAACCTAGTAGAGTGTCCATGGATGGTCCAAGAGTTCCACCTCAACACCGACCCGAACTTTCCTGGTCCTCCTGAGTGGCTTAACGGATATGAAGAACTTGCTCAGCTTCTGGCTGAGCGGCGAGCCGAACAGGGGCCGGGCCAGATGTAAGCCCTTTCCCTAGGACTTACCTTATTCTAGTTCTACAGGCGTTGAAGGTAATAGGAAGGTACTCTAGTATTTTCCAAGGTATGTATGCTCATTATCCTTTGAAAAACTAAAATTCAGGCGAAAAAAGAGCAGTCAGGTTAATAAAAATTGATTGCCGGTGAAAATTCCATTCTGAGGGAAATGTGAAACTTTGAGACTAAGTACTAATTGTAGTGTACTTTGGGACACATCTCTTGAATCATATGCAAAGGTGAATATTGCATCCTGTACGGGAAGCGGAAATGAGATTCTTGTATCATCTTTGTGGAGCTGTATTTGTTTTGTCTTCTCTATCCGTCCGCAAATTCTATACGAGGACAGAGCCGCTACTTGAGCTACAATTACCCTCGGATATAGCGTGTGATCTAGTCAACCACAAAGAGTGCAAGACATATCAAACCGCCCACCAGCTGCAGCGCTTTTGGCTTTATCCTCCGGCCGCGCACTTTTCATTGCTCTCGGCCCAGGCTTTTCTTTATTCTGTCATTGGCAAGTCTCTCTGCTGGCTGAATTAGGGGCAGGTAGTCTGTCTACTTCGCCAAACTGTGGGGCAAGCCGATAACCACACAAGCTGTCTGGCCTCTCGGGCAGAGTCATCAATAATTCATGCGAATCTCAGGGCATGCGAAACTGGGTTGTAAGATATACCAAATCTAATGAAAAGAATCAGTAGACTTGCGCGGTCTGGACTCGATCAAGCTGGACTAACCGCCCCCCCCCCATTCAGGATCGAATGTGAAACCGCAGGTAGACTGCTCCATGAGGATAAAGCCTCTCAACTGTTTTGTGTGTAATGCTGAGTGTCGTAGATTTATCTAGGCCACCATCATCTGCGTTCAGGCTATCATATTCTCAATAAGCAAGGTGACATGGTCATTCGACATTATATGCCTGAGTGCAACTGATCATGTCGCCTGGCTGGGGCAGGAAATCTGTTCTGTCTCTAAAGTTGTAGCATATAAGACTATCCTAATGTCTGTAGGCCTCCTGCGAGATTCTTGTCTCATGGCTAAAATGACGCAATATAGCGGCATATCAGTACAGTCACGACATTGTCGTGAAAAAATAGAACATACTATACCAGATGGTGAGAGTTGTTGTCACTGTATTTAAATGACACACTAAGGGTTAATTAATATTAAGCTAAGTTAACTAGACTTTATGAATGATTGTAGAGTTCAGTGAAACAAAAGGCAACCCTGACAGCACCTAGCTAGAGCAAGAACCTGGAGCAAGAACCTGGAGCAAGAACCTGCAGCAGTTTCAAACCCTGTAGCTCTCCGGGGGCCCCAACCCGCTATTCTTCCACCCGCCAACATCAAGAACAACTTTTTGCACCACGACTCCGGGCTCTAGAAGCCACAAACTCAATTCATGAGATCCTGCTGCTAGATCAACGGTGGTGAATGAGGTCCACCCGCCACCAACAGTAGCAGCTGTCCAACCAGACGGAACTTCTCCCATGGGGGTGTCAGGCACAGGCTGCACTTCAACAGCCTCTCCATCATCTATGGAAAAGGCATACTTGAGGGGACGGGAAGGATCATGATTGATGGTACCACCTAATAGGACGACGACTCTAGCTTGTTCGCGGCTGGTGAAGGTGTGAAAGCTGTACTTCAGCCTGGGCGCTGAGGATGCTGTCTGGGAATCCGCCGTGACAGGCCAAAGCTTGACAGCTGATAGCGTCCTGCCGTAATGCGGGAGAGTCACATAAGACAGGCTGTTCTTCTGCTCTGCGTCGGCGTAGTGCTCTGCTTCAATCGAGACCAGTCCACCCGATTCCACATAACCAATGAAGCCGTCAGGGACAGCAGTCTTATTGACTGGCAGCGTTGCAACAAAGCTAAAGCTGCCTGACGCATTGGTGGGCACGACTGTGAGACCAGCATAGGTCAAGCCTGATGGCGCTTGACTCCAGTCAACCGAGATGTAGTTGCGGAGATCGGTCGGCCCATCTGGAGCGGTTAAAGTCCCGCTGGCGTTGGCGACAGTGACATATGATACGTTGGACTTGATGCTAAACGAGAAAGTGCCGTTGTTTCGAGTGTAAATGTCGAGATAGCGCTTCTGGCTTTCTGGCATGTACGGGTCGACCGAGAGAAGTGTCGGTGCGGGGTCTCCAGGGGAGGTCTTGTCGCTGCCTTGTACACTAACGCCCATGATACCGGATTTTGGAACATTGGAGACATTGTGATACAGGATGCTGGGTATCGTGTTGGCCGCTGGGTCATTCCAGCTCGTGTACCCGATGTGAGGCTGGATTAGGATCTGATTCCACTTGCCTCCCTTCAAGCTGTGATACCTATTCTCGATCTGCTTATCTTCAGCGAAGAGCCGCTGCACGTCGTTGGCGAGGTTGTCAGTGCTTGTACGTCGCTGCTTGTAGCGCCATGTGTTAAGAGCCGCCTTGATGTAAAGTTCGACGACCGTCTTCCCGGCGAGTACTGGGTGCAAAACCATTTCGAAGAAAGGAGTGCGGTTCTCCTGAGACAGGGCGTCGTACGTGCTCTGGGCAAGGGCGAGCAGGTCGACCCATTCATCGAGGACGCTCTCGGCTTCATCGTAGAACTCTGGGCTGTACACAAATGGAGAGTTGCTAAGGAGCTCATACTTGCGCCGGATGATTAGCTTGCCGTAGGTGTTGAGGATCTCAGCCGTCCTATCAGCAACACGGGATCCGAACTCGGTCGTGGCCCAACGCTTGATCCACTCAGTCACACTCTCGGGTGCGACGTGTCTGCTCATGTCATAAGCCATGTCCAAAAAATGTGCCGTAGGGATTTCCTGAAAAGCAAGCCATGTCAGCGAACAAGCTTAGTTGGACAGGCAGAATGAAGAAGAAATTCATACCAAAGGCTTGATGTCGCCAACATTGACAATCCACGCGCTCCGCGCACCTTTCTCGTACGCCAATTGCATCTGCTCCCAGGTTTTGATAAGCTGGATCGTATTGATCCACTTGTAGTTCCGAGGTGAGCCGACGTAGTCGAAATGATAGTAGATACCATGGCCCGCAGGATGGTCTGTTTCGTTTGAGTATGGAGTCCGCAGCAGGTTTCCCGCGTTGTCATCGGTCCATAGCAGTAGGATGTCGTCAGGGACCTTCATGCCGGCTTGGTAGTACTTGCCGACTTCCTTTATGATTAAGGCCCAAGTCAGTGTTGGCTAATTAGGAGAAGAGGAATAAAAGAATTGAGAGATGGAACTGGGAGACTTGAAAAGGTGAGTGACCTTGTACAGAACCCAGGTCTGTGGGATCGCTGAGAGATCGGTCGTGTTGTAGACATCGGACAAAATGGACTGCTGGACCCCGATAACCTCTTCGAGAGACTCGGCCGTGAGGGTGGGCGAAGAGGTGTCTCCCGACCCCCTCATGCCCATTGTGTAAATGGTGTCCCATTCGGCAGCCCGTTCTGCTCCGCCGCGGAAGAACTCGGTGAGCTCTTCCTTGTTCGAAATCCAGTCCCAGTCGCCCGTGACCTCAGATTTCTGTTCAAGCTCTGATCGTGCCATGGGTTCGTGGTGACTAGTGCCCATGAAAATGCCGTACTCGTCTGCTAGGGGTCCATTCTTGGCGTCGTCGACGTAGAAGCCGCTTCCCCACATAGCGGGCCACAGGTAGTTTGCCTTGGAACGCAGCAAGAGCTCGAAAACATGTCCGTAGAACTCACTGTTGAAGGGAGGCGAGCCAAAGTTAGTCCTGCCCCACGTGGACAGCCCTGGTGCCTCGTCGTTGATGAAGATTCCACGATACTTGACCGACGGCGGACGTTGAACCTTCGCGGCGTCTCGAACCCAGACTCCTGTCTTCCTTTTTGGCGCCACGTCGGCCCACCAGTACCAGGGTGAGACACCTAGGGTCTCCGAGATGTCGTACAGCCCGTATATGGTGCCGCGTTGATTACTTCCTGCGACTACAAGGGCCCAGGGAACACCGTCGAATGGGTTCTCGACGAACGCCGAAGTATACGCCTCCCACTTTCCCTGGATCGACTTAACGTCGACCTTGTTGGTGGAGATGAGCGTGTCGATGAGAGTCGACTGTCCAATGGTTCCAGCAATGATGACGGGATCTGAACTTGAGGAAGTGCTGTTCTTGACGATGTAGGTGCCATTTGTACCAGTCACACGACCAAAATCAGCGGCGACGTCGTTTGCAGCACGCTTAACGCTGGCTTGTTCGTTATGGGCAATCCAAATCTCAGGACCCGTGGAGTTTGATGCCAGTTGGTAATTGCTAAATTCATTGTTGAATCCTAGCAAGTCTTGCTGTGCTGTGGCTGATGTGGCAAAGAGCCACGACATGGCAAGAAAGAGCTGCATATTGTGGGCTGAAGAGCACTTCGGAACGAAGCCGACAGGTGATAATCAGCAGTATCAGCATACGAGGAATGCGCATGCCCTCGTCAGGAAACACAAACTAGGGGTGTTCAATTACTATGCCAAACATTACATACTCATGCAAAGTAGGCCGTCGTTCAGATAATATATCTCTGCTTGTCTCCTAGAAACTTGTCCATCTCCGAGCCTAATCGTAGGAGAGACGACGGGAATCTCCGTTCGTACGCGCACCTCCCATCGTCGTGCCCAGCCCTTGGCTGCAGGATGCGCGTGCGCATTTAGGCTATTTACAACCCGTGGCCTAAACAAATATTCCACCAGACGTAGTTTGGGGACGGGTTCTTGTGTTGCAACTTGAATGTCATGTGAATTCGTCTCCGAACCCCAGCAACGTGTGGCGAGGACAATTGTGAATTTGATCTTCTCAAAAGACCTCATTTTATCTACGGTCTCTGTACGGTCATACATATATAGTGCTGCTCGCTTCAGCTTAGGCTGTTGTCGACTCTATGGGACTAAGTCATATTTACAGTATTTGAATGCTGACGCGGAATTCGTAGTTCGCTCCCAAAGAAAGCAAGACGCCTTGAGCTAAACACAACATTTCATGATTCTTCGCTGTGTAGCAATTGCACAGTCGGCTGTTGCACTGGTGAACGGGAGCCGTCTTTACAGATAGAATTTAGATCGGCCTACACAGCGCAAGCTCAGGCCGCAAACGACGCCACTATCAAATGCTTGATCAATGAAGAAGAGATCAGATATTCGCACCCACAAAAATAGATGGTACACCCATTCTAGGCAACTCAGAGATCAAAGCACTCAGGCTAGCACCAGACTAGTTATCTCATAGGATATTATCCCATAGAACGTTATCTTATAGGAGGCTATCCTATAGGAGGTTCTCCTATATGAGGTTATCTTATAGGATGTTGTACCCTGGGGCTTGGGTGTACCCTCCGTTGTTGTAGGTGCGAAATATCCGATCTCATGAAGGAGTTATCAGCTTCTTGTGATCGAGCAGGGAGTAAATTTGGCAGAAAGGTACAGTCCAAGAAAAGAAGTCTCCATTACAACCCTTGGGAAGATGCTTGAGTAAGCACAATGTGGCAGTGGGTGCTGGTCATTGGTATAGTCGAAAGGCAGGCCGAAACACAGCAGTTCTCCGGTATTTAGTAGGCATCTAAAGAGTTGATTGACATTCGAGCCTCAATGTCGTTCTGTTCTGTCATCATCAGCGGTGTTCATGCGACACGCTCGAATTCAGGCTCGTACGACTCGTGAGCATCAAGGCAACGGCTTCTCATGTCGCCTTAATCTCCAAGCTAGAAGAAAATAATTGGAATCTATTCAACCGAGAAGCCTATCTAGATTTGGAGGGAATGGGGAATGAATTCTGAGAAAAGAAAGTTTCAATGTAAAACTCAAAAATGCTTCTGAATAAGTGAAAAAACATTATCGAATTCCGTGGCGCCATCAAATTCCTGCATTGTCCCAGCCCATCTGTGCTCCAACACGTAATAACACTGATGACTTAGCAGAGCTGATTCATTCTCCTCGAATACTTCCGAAGCATGTCTCTCACCACATTTATGTGGAAGTCTACTCAACATTATCGGCGGCAATTTTCTGGGAAATTGGCTATTGCCTCGTCCATCCCGCACTACCTGAGCCCAAGTTGTCCGTGGATGTATTGGGGGGCGTGCCCATGTCGGAAATTCCAGTGAGCTCAGTGTTTATCGACAGGATGGAAGCTGAATCAGGGGTGTCTATGGAGACTGAGCCTTGGTCGGAACCCTCTAGTAACGATCTGTTCCGAGTCTCGGCCTCAGTGAAGGTCTGGCGATGAGCGGGAGGTGTACCGCCGGCGGAATCTTGATCCAGTCGATAAGCCCATCCTCTTTGTATCGTAGCTTCTGCAGTCCGTTTAAGCCTTTCATTGATTGTTTTTATGATCGCCTTATCCTTCCGGGCTCCCGCGAATGGTGCCATCCATCTGCCATACACGTTATGTGAAGTTGAGCGTATCACGACCCGGCTTGAAAATTCTTCAAAATACCATGAGCACAGCAAGCAAGTTGGTTTGCTGACGCCAATGATAATCTTGTCGTTCGACCCTTTCGGGCAATCTTGGCGGGGACGGAACTGCACGAAGTCCTTCCCTTGAGATCGAATGTGGAGCCACAAGGAGACCTCAGCATGAATGCAAGGCCACCCACATTGTTCATTCAGCTTTTGGCGAAATTTTTGGAACTTAGACTCAATTTCTTGAGCTATAAGAGTTTCACCATGGGCTCCAAAAACGCGACCAATAAGTTCAGTGATTTCGTGAGATGATCCGTCAATGCGTTGGCTGTGCTGTGAGGTCTTATTTCGTACGATCTCCACCGATAATTTCTTGAACAGGGCCGGCCAAAGTACAGCAATCTGTGAAAATTTCTCAACAGCCTTTTGATATGATATTATGGAACGGATATGGTGCTGAATGTTATGGCAAACGATGTAAATCGAAGGGCGGAGATGCGGACCTAGTTCCCTTGCAGCTACTTTGCCCTGTTCCACGATCTCATCAAGAAGTCCGAGCAAGTGGCCGGTGTCGGCTATCTTTCCAACTGTCAAGATATCTATGAAACCCATAAGCTCTTTATGGGCTATCACCTCGTTAGTTTGGATGTCCGCATGAGGTCAGAGACTCTGAGCGCGTGTGATCGACGATCAAAACAACGCACTGTGCTGCACAGGAGGGCTATACGTACTGGGAGGATCGGACATAAGAAGACCATAAATAGATCCTTTCTCCGATATTTTGCCACCAGAGAGGTCGGAAAACCGCTTGAAAATTAATTTTGCTTCTCAAGATTCAGCCATGGTGACTTTCAAGTGGGCTTCGATATTGCCTGATTTGGGAGTGCCTGCTTACTGTTTGGTTCTGCATTTTGGTTGAAAGACAAGCCTCCTAAATATACAAGACATCTGAAATCTTGGTCTAAAGAGTGGACATAGGATCTCAAACGTCGATAGTTGAATTGAACGATGTGTGATAGTGCTTGAATCTTGACACCGCCATGTCGACCCGGGTCCCGTTTGGGTTTATTAAACATTGCGAGAAGTTTCTTAATAAAGGCACTGAGCTCATCCCATAGAAGGTCGTTGTCTTGGCCGAAGCTTCTATCTCGGTCTGATCTTCCAGGCGAGGCAACAACATAACATGTGCGCTTTTTCCGACGCCGTACTGCGATAGCTGTGACGGCTCGGCCATGTTTGCGGCTGTGGCACACTAGTGCGAGGTAGTCTAAAAATTCTCGTAAAGCTTTTTGGTCGTGGGATGCGGTACAGTTTCGCATAGGCTTTGGTATCATCTCAGGGGTGTGGCCATACTCTTCTAATTTGCAGTTGTGCAGAGTGGCAAGCAAGAGAAGCGCGTCATGATTAAACATGGCCTAAGATGATTCAGGATGATTTAGATACTCTTGATGAGATTGATATATGATGTTGAGGTAGTGTAGTGACAATTGAGGAGACTCATTTCGCTCACTCAACTCTAGTCAGACGTAATCAAGAAATATATACTGAAATTGAAGCGCAATCTGGAGTAAGTTCTGTAGCTTATCATCTCATGAGTTTCGTGATGCTCCAACAATGAAAAGAGCCAAGGGCACTCCCTTCAATGAAAATCTTCCGAGCTAGGACTCCTAAAGCCCGTGTCAAGATACGTTCATTGAATCCAAAATTGTGAAACACAAGTGCCCGTGGACAGACAACTAGTTAGCCCATATGTCACATATCAAATATGAATTCGCGTCTGAGCTGGCTGACGGGTTGGAGAACAACAATCGACCTTTACAATGGCCAGACTCAACACATGTTTCTGACTCTGCAGATTAATGACAAATGCTTAACTCACCTTTGTTGACTGCATGCTTGGCAATGGGCATCTAGTGTCAAGTTTAACTAGTTATTGGTAGTGTGAGGTGTTCATGGTCTCCGAGCAGCGTACCTGGCCGCTATTTCTTTCTTCCCCGAATTTGGGTGCTGCAAAGTAGCTATCGCGTGCAGTAACTAGCAAAGCATCGTGCGTTACACTACACTCCGTTGATGAGAGCTCAGACAGCGTAATTAGTGAGAATGCATTAGTTTGAACGGTGTCCGAAAATACCAGTATGGCAGGGCTGTACAGAACCTCGAAAGGCATACTGCGCTCCATTCCATGAACTGGATTGATTTTAGACCGGACTGCATGAAGGCGGAGAGAAGTCTAGTTGTTTCATAAGACTCAAGAAAGGACGCATTTCTTCTAAAAGGGATTCTGGAACTGCTGACAATTAGAGTGCTCTCAGCATGTATATTGAGAGGGAGTAAGTCTACTTTCAAAGACATTGCTGTTTCCAAAGGGTGACTAGTAGTGATTTAACATCGATGGATGTTGCGCATTACATAAATACTTAAGATTTCCACCGTGGAACCTGCAGTACATACAAAGTTATATATGGATTGGTACTCATCTTTCAATCATACCGGTAGCAGTAGAGCCCACCATGAGTACTCACAACGTCTTTGACTCTGACCGTCCCACCAATGCTTGGGAAGAATATCTCAGTTTCGTTCGTTACCGGCGGCGTAGACTCACCATTAAAAATGGTGCTCGTTCCATTATACTGGAATTGCCTCTCCGCAAAATCAACCTCCTGCCAATCCAACCACAGCTTGTCGAGCATAGCATGGTGCACAAAGAAGGCAGGGTCAAATGGCGACGCGAACGTGTCAAACATCAGGGGCCCTACGGCGAAGTGCCCACCCGAGTGCGGCCCCAACTGTTGCCCGGCGACGCCACCATTGACGAAATCTGTTAAAGCGCCGATCTCGGGCTGTTCTAGAGCAAGATCGACCATGGTCTGGTTGGTGAACTGGTAGCCAAAGTTGTTGAGGTCTCTCTCTAGGCACCGCGGATTGTAGTCACTCCAGTTTGAGGGAAGCCCTGTGCGGAGGTCGCTGAACGCGAACGGACCCATTGTAACGGTCATGTCGACAAATGGCCCGCTCGTAACGCATCCGCCTCCATTGCCGACGGGCAATACTGTGTTCCCTAGTACCGTCGGTTGTCGATCCGGGATGGGCTCTCCGTCGCCTCCGAGGCTGGTCATGCTGCCGTCGAAGAGCGGACTGGCTGCCAGGTCCGGCCAAAGGGCCCAGTTCCAGTACGGTTGATATCCTTCGTAGCCGCATTCTTCTCTTATAAAAGTCTCCCAAAGGTAAACAAAGTGCCGATGCCAATGAAAAAACACGCCGTTGTTATGAATGGATCGAGTCAGGTTGATATGGATAGCGGCGAAGTCGTCATATCTGGATTTGGTTGCAGCGAGATTGAGTTGAGAAGGTGTATTCTGAGCACAGAGGACGGCGTCAATGTAATTGCTTCGCTCAAAGGTGGTCAAAGAGCCCCATTCTTTGCGAACTGCCGCTGTTTCAAAGTTGCAGGTCTCATCGCGGCGAGCGTACTCGAGGGGATGAGCCAGGAGACCCGGAAAGAGTATGGCTACTGAAAATAGGTGCATGTTCAGCTTGGTAATCTTGTCAAAGAGATAAAAGTCCGTAAGACGTCGTGATAAAGTAGTAGAACGTTAAGGAAGAATGCACATATAGGTTTCGCAATGCAAGCAGTGTGAAGCAGCCACGGAAGGGCATCCAATATTTAAGAAATTTTGTCATATACTTCTTCCGCCAAGGACCAGACGCAGTCCGCCGATCATCAGCTTTTCATTTTTGTTCCAACCGTCACAGTCGGAGAAGGGTGAAATTCAAGTTCCGTCGGACTTAGAAACCTACTCCAGGTTGTGAATGGAACTCTGTAAGATTCGTGAACAGTGACCGTTGAAGTCCGGCTCTTGAAAAGTGAGCCTTGCGATATCCTCAATATGCCCGGACCTCCAGGTCCGTGCCACACAATATTGCATGAGCCGTCACCCATAACGGTGTTCAGGCAAACCCGAATATCCGACGAGGTCTTCGTATTTCGGTAGGCAGAACTTGGTCGCTGAAGACAAAGTTCAAGTGTCTATAGATTTCCGTGCTATCCGTAGCGGCTCAGCGACAAAACTCAATCACTCCGGGACTCTCGCCTGAATCCACCGCCCGCTTACCGGCTGACTTTGTAGAGCACAAGTCCTTCCCAAAGTCATATCACATAAAGCACTTGACTCTTGCCAAGTGGAATTTTCCGAACCCACATTGTGCAGGTTAAATTAGAAATAGGGAAGCGGATCCCAAGGTGTGTCACTTGCCGAGTGTCAAGGCAACGGCCGCAATTGACTGAGACGTCGAGGGAGGGACGAACCTTTTACTTGGTATAGCGCTTCGGGTCCGGGCAGAAACTTCAGTGAATCAGTACCTTATTCTGCCAGGAAAGTCAATTTCTAAGGATCAAATCTAAGTCTACCTATGTGAGGAGCGATAGGTCAACAATTTTCCCAACATGCCAAGCCCTACGGACCACAGTGTTCATCAACAAGTCTATCCCTGTAGTGACCCATTATTCCGTATCTCACATGCTTAAGTCTAATTTAACTTCCCGCACCTCTATCACAGCCCAGCTCGACTGCTTGTCCATGAGGTCAATCATGCTGTAGTGTAGTATTTGTCAAACATGATTTGCAGACTTCACCGGGAAGTGGGGTTTAATTTCAATTTCACAGGAGCCGCATGCGGGAGCTTGGATCATGAGCACAGACTGTTGCTATTTTCGGGGATTTGAGACCGCCGAAGAACCCGTGAGAATGTTCTTGTCAGATAACAGTACAGTTCCCTGAGAATCAAGCCTCAATAGTATACGATGCTGAGAGTTTTCTGATGTACCCAAATCGAGGCTGTACCCCGGTTGTCTGCTTCGCGGATATAGCGAATATCTCTCAACCTTCCATGGCCACCTCTCGTAGGATAAAATCCATGGGGAGGATCTCCTGTTCAACAGGCACACTTGAAGAATGTTTCATAGAACTTAGAAGATCTTTCGCACCAGGACGTCCAATGGAGTAAAACATCCGGGCAGGTAAGACAGAGGAAATGTGCGATGATGTTGGGTTATTTCTGAAGATGTGGCGGCGTTAGAGTAGAATGACGGCATAGATCAGGTATGTCTCGTTCTACTTGGAACATTTTGAATGCGGGTGTGTCCCGCAAGCTTTGTGAAACATCAGATAATTCCCACAATCCCGGTAGAATCTTGCCATTGGATGAACCACAATATTGTTGAAGTATCATGCAGCGAGTTCAACAGGACGGCCCCTTGCCAACCATGGCCGCCATGCCACGACACCGTTGCATTTCTCAACTGCCGATGCCTCTTCAAACTCCCTGAAGCTCCTTCATTTTTGCCAGTGCCTCTTCCTTGTAGGCATTGAGATCAATGCCAGCGATAAAGCCCCATCTGGGGGCCAGCAGGCCCATCATCTTGTCAGGTTCTAAGCCAGCCTCAGGATCTTGCCCACAAAAGATTAAACCAGTTCCCCTGCTAGAGTCAATGACTCTCTGGCATCGTTCCTTCCTGACGGCACTGTAGGCCTGGAAAGCGTGAGCAATCTCAGACGGGCGCTTGGCGACGCCAAGCAGCGTGCCGAGAATCAGAGCGTCCTCAAAAGCCTGACCGGCACCGGCGCCCTGCCATGGAGTGGTAGCGTGAGCGGCATCGCCGGCGATGCATACTTGGCCGTTGGCGTATGTGCTGGTAGACTTGTGCTCCCACTGAGAATATGCCTGAGGGTCGGGCTGATCGAGTATAAGCTGTGCGGCACGCCGTTTTCGTCAGCATCTAAGATCAACGAAACCGTGCAAGTTTGTTATCGAGAACCTCTTACCTCTATCATTCCTTTGCCAATGGGCCCGTCGAGCCAGTCGTGCAAGGTGTCCTCGAGGAAGTCCCTCGTCAATGCCCTCTTGCGATCCTTCGGGCTATCCTTCTCAACAGCGGATATGACACACTGCACCTTCGTGCTGTTGTCTAGCACGTCATGCATGATGAAGGCCCCGTTACCCACCCAGCCGTACTGCCTGTCCTGCTCAAAGTACTTCGCACCAAGCACCTTCTTCGCTTTCTCGAACGGCACCAGGTTCCTGCAGTCCCAGAAACCAGCAGCCGAGGGGCCCTCGGCATCTGCTTGATCCTCCAGCACATGTCGCCTCACTGTACCAAAGATCCCATCTGCGCCAATGACCGCGTGGAAAACTTCCTCTTCACCGTCGCTAAAAGTTACCTTGACATAGTCCTCACCAGAAGTGGTGATCTTGGAGAGTGCCTTGCTCGCGTGAAGCCTGCTGGTGGGAAGGGGAGCAAGGAGTTCGCGAAGGAGCGAAGCACGATGCACAACCCTCCCAGCCTTCTCGGGGCTGCCGCCGGCGAGATCCATCATGATGGTCCCAGCATGCGGGCCTGAGCCCTAAAGAAATGTTGTCAGAGCCAATTCCCGACCTTGACCTTCAGCTCAGGTGTTGATGGTCTTACAATGCACAAGCGCGAGGAAGCTTGGACTACCGCGCCAGCTTTGTCCAGCAAGGCGGTGGCCTCTGCGGACCCGAGCACTAGCTTGAGAACCTCTTGTGCTTCACTGGCGAGTCCGACAGCTGCGCCACGTTCGGAAAACTCGGGCGCTGATTCGTAGACATGAACGTCGAGGTGGGAGTGACGGAGCAGGGCATGCGCAATGGTTGCGCCAGCCAATCCGCCGCCAATGACGGCAATCTTCATGAACGTTGATTCTGCCATGTTGTGTTGGTTATCTTACTGTGGGAAAGAAATGATTGTGAGAGAAGGCTGTAGTCCAAGGGGGATGTGGCTTGGCGCCGGGCCACAATTATATGTTGCATGCAGTCTAGTTAGCCGCGAATCCGGACTTTACAGCTCGCGCCAGTCAATCGCTCCAACGAGGCCATGATAGCATGTAATTGGTAAGGGTATGCTTGACTCAAGTGGTATCGCAATGTGACTGTTGGTTCTCTGCGTGTTGTGCGCTAAGGTCCAGTTTGGAAGGGAGATGTGCAAACATGCAGTTGGTTCTTAGCTCGCTCCGGCAAAGACTGGCTGGACCCACAGGTCCGTTTACGTCTCGCTATTATACCCAGGTGCCGAGATAGGCAGGCTGACCATCACAACGGTGGATTCCAGGCTGCTTGATGTGTGACTACACTGACAGGTCACTGCAGCAGCTTTTAGAATTCGGGAGACACAGCACAGAAACTTTGAGCCGATTGGGAATCATATCGCTCAATACATACCGGAGGCCAAAAACAGGTACCGGAAAACGGAAATAAATATTATTAGACTTGGTCCGGTGTGCACTCTCAATGAATGATTTGATCTATATATGTTGACGCATGGAACACAAGCCACTTGACACTCAAATTCCACTGTCATGCTGTACAACTTCCTGGGCTGCAGCGTACGAAGCCCAGTTCGCGCAGGTCCCATTGATCGCGTCGTAGTCCAGCACGTCGGGCGCGGTACGCATCTCAGACTCCCGCTCTAGAAGCTGAACGCCAAAGCCTTCAGATGTATGCCACGCAATATGGCAATGCATCAGCCACGCCTGCGGAGATAGCCGTTGTCAGTGCTACGGAAAATTGCACAGTCATGCGGAGAAGGGGGATGAGAATCTAATGAAGAGACAAGGGCGGGAGTCACTTACACCGGGGTTGTCTGTCTTGAAAGCAATCACCACCCACCCACTAGCTGGCAGCATGACCACGTCTCTGCGCGGGGGATTGGCCAAGTTCAGCTGGCTCGTCGTGTTTGAGAACTTTCCGTATCCGCTCCCCAGCACCCAGAAGTCGTGTCCGTGCAAATGCATGGGGTGTGCTTGGGCAAACACCGAAGAGATGACGAAGTAGACCCATTGATCAGCTTCTGGCAGCTCGATAATACGCTGCTTCTCATCCCACGTATCATTACCGTCGAGCACCTGGAGGACAGTAGGGTATTCCCATTCCGAATAAAAGGAATAACCACCCATAGTCCAAAGGAGAGCGTTATCAGTGACTTGCAGACCGGCTTCCGAAGAAGTCTCAACATCAGATGTATCTGATACATTAAGGGAGAGATATGGAACCAGATTGGTCGAGTCCTCATCATCGCACGAGTCGGTGTAAGACCAGGCTGAGGTAGTCGGGTCGTCTGTAGAGTTGCCATAGCGTACAATGCCCTTGACATTGTCACCTTTCCCGAATGTTAGCTGATTCCGCAGTAGATGAACGTGCCTGACTGGGACACTTCAGCGAGATTATACTGACCGTCACTGAACTCAGAGCATGTCTCTTGTGGAATGCTACGGAGCCAAAAGCTCCCTTCGGCCAGATCCTTCGCCTCCACAATCACGTCGTATCGTTGACCCATACCAATAGACACATCTGTCGTATTGTATGGTACAATAGGGACAAAGTCTGTCGAGATGACTTCCAACGTGTGGTTGTCAATCATGAAACGAAAGTGTTGGTCCGCTGCGGCATTGACTAGGCGAAGTCGGTACCTTTTTCCAGCTTCGAATGTTGTTTCGAATCGCGATCCAGACTCATTATAAGTATTAGTGCCGTTGATGAGGCCGTTGACTGCAGTCGGTGGTCCACCAGTGGCGGCCTGGAGAACTAGATTATCTGCGGTGTCCTTGTACCAACTGTCAGTGTCATGAGGCCCACATTCGACGACGACGACGACGACGACGACGACGACGGCAAAGATCTTACATGGTACCAATCGTTCAAGAACAAGTTTCCGAGGTCCTCATCATAATTCGCCGTCGCTGGGCCGTTAATAACAATCCCACCGAAGACGCCGTCCCAAGCCTGCACGTAGAAATGGCTGTGATACCAGCCACTTCCGTACTGCGTTGCTCGCCACTTGTATGTGAAGGAGTCACCTGTGAAACGTTAACAAAGAGTTGTGGACTGAAGGCTTTCCGGGCGGACAGACCTGGAGCGATGGGGCATTGTGTAACGCTGGCAGTGCCGTCCATGTAGTCCGTCCAGTTTTGTCTAATACCGTGGAAATGGAGAGAAGTTCCATTATCCTGAAGTGAGTTTGTGACGTGTACCACTGTATAGCTCCTTGTTAACCCCTTATTCCAAGAACAGCTCGCACAGACAACACGTACCAACCCAGTCGCCCCAATCTGCTATGATTGTCGGTCCAGGGATAGATCCATTAATAGTCTGTACCGGCACTTCGACCCCATCCGGTGAGGCAGTGCCGTTCTGAATGTCGAACCAATATTCTCGAGTTACGCCCGTATCGGGTACAGCTTCATACCAGTTCGTTGAGATGTCAAAGCCGTCGCTCCAACATGACCGGGTCGAAGGAGAGTTGACACACGCCGCATCTCGGGAGCCATGTCCGGGTGCTGTGGCTGCTCCCCACACGCCCGTACAGGCAAACAGGGTCGACAAGACAAGCGATGAGCCTAACATCTTGCCGATGTGGCTGTGAGAACGACAGACAATAAGCAAACGAAAGACAATACACAATAATGAATGAATGAATGAGTTGGTGAGGCAACACAGACAATGTCTCGCTGGCAAGTTCACAACTGTTGGATTTTACCAGACATTGGAGAATTGACCATGTCTGATATAACATCATCTAACATCGTCTCGGCCGAGCTGTGAGAGCGCCGAAATTTGATGCCCTGCGTGCGTACCCACGAGAGCTGAACTTCCCTAGCCTAAGATTCTAGACTCAACTATGCTCCCGTGGCATCTCCACCCGCATAGCCTCAGGATCGCCACGAACGTTCAAGGTTTCGCAGCCTTACCTTGACCAGGAGAGTAACGTTGAGTGCCATGACTCTGTCCCGAAAAACAAGACTCCCTGAATATTGAGATTCCGACCAGTCGATTCCCATCCGTATGAGAAATATGGACCACTCGTCAACATCGCTTGGGGTGATAGGTCAAAAAGTAGTTTCATGGGCTCCAGAATAGGGACTGTCTCGGTAAGGCGGCACAAAGGTCAACGGGAAGTGGTGGGATTCGGACCTTGCGCTAGGTGATGCTTGAATCGTATTGGCAACACTGTTCCAATTAACAAGCATCATGGCCCCAGACTGGCTTCGAGTGAAATTGCGAAATCAGTCTTCCTAGTGCCAACCTTGTTCGGTTGTCAATGTTTCGTTTAGGTACAACGGCGAAAACATGAAAAGAGTCTGCCAGGTTGGCCCTGTCAGAGCCGTGGGGAACGACGTGCCAGCTTCCTGCACGCAATCTGTACCTGCAGATCGGAGGCGGAAGCCACCTTGATGACGATGGCCTACAAGGATTTCGAACAAGTGATCCGTCGTCTTCCTACCCCACTAAAGATAAGATTAGATCTTTCGAGAAGGGTGCGATGGAATAGTCTAAGCCTTCTCGAAAGTCCTTGTTCAATCATATGCTGCTGGCACGTAATTCTACTTCTCTTCTTCTACCTTACTTCCCAAATATTCCGCCTGTTCACTGGTAGCAACATAGTTAATCGCCGTACTTGATCAACTCTTCATTTCTCATGGCATCTGGGTACAGGTCGTTGATCAGGTGTGGAGAATTTGTGGTCAGTCCAACTCTACAGACTACTACGGGATGTGGGCGGAAGGTGTACCAGGGACCCATCAATCAGCCCTGGAGAGGAGGCTGTGAGCGGATACGTGTATCAGGGATATGGAAAGGAGGCTTACGAACGCGTACCCGAAGTTTTTGTTGACATTTCATCGCATTGACGCTGCAAAGCCGACTCTCGCGAGTCGTCTAGGCGCAACAGTGCTGACCATATAAATCTGGGCACATATGGCTACTGTGGATCTCAACTGCGTTGGAGGGCTTCCTGGTTCCGCAACGGGAGAACTCGTGTAAAGTGGATTATGCTTTTTTAAAGCCTTGTAACCTCTACCCACTTCTCTCCTTGTGGCAGTGGATCTCGTGGGTAGAATCATGATGTACACCTGCACGACCGCCAGTCCGTCCGACCCGATATATCCGAGCTGGTTCAATTATTACACCAAGTCATTGCGCTAGATTCGTATAGAAGACTGACAGATAAGTCCCGCTTCAAGTCCCCTTCATCGACCTCAGCTCCTCGGGCTGGCTCACTGACACCCAGCTCCGCTCGTGTCGTCCACTCTCTTGAAAATCGGCACCCTTGACCCTTAATATCCTTCCCTCTACCTTCACGAACTTGTTTCCTTGACCAAAATGCAACTGACCACGGTCGTATCGTTCCTGGCACTTGAGTTATCACTCGCTAAGGCCTCTACAGTTCCAGCGAGGTTGTCGAAGCGCGCGGCGGTGTCTAATGGCACTCTTATCGCCTATGGAACTGATACCGAGGGTTGGCCGGTTGCATACGGACTCGATGATGGTAAGCTTATTTCGAGTTCGTAAGCATGCATTGCGCGGGATGCTAAATTTAATCACACTGTTCAGAGAAACTTTACATTACAGCGACCCCGGATAATACTACCCTGAATTTGGAACCTTTGACATGGGATATGTGAGTTACTATCAAGGACCCAACGCCATATAAAACCTCGTCCGAAAAACTCAAACTGATTTATTACCTCAAGTGCTTCCATTACTGGCGAGAACTGGATCGCCAATGCCACATTCGCCAATGGAACCGAAGCCGGGTCTATGTTCATCATGAACCAGGACTTCAACGCCGTAGGAGTGTCTCCAATCGCTAATATCGCCTATCGGAACGGGTCAGTCTCGGGTTTCGCCATGTTCGCGTCACAGCTGGTTTACAACAACAACTCGACCCTTGAGTCACAGTTCTGGGCTCAGTCAACTGACACGGATGGCGTCTATTCCCTGATGTGGAATACCGAAGGCGAGCTACAGAACAACAGCTTCCCTGTGATTCTGAAGTCTACATCAAACAGTTGAGTGATGGGACAAACTTGACGAACAATTGTGTTGAAGAATCGGCGTACTCCAGGGTGGTGATCCTTGGCGATAGGTAATTGTTGCATATTCCCTGCATCTGGGATGGATCAACATCACAAATTTTAATCACTTAAGACCACCAAACTTACCAACAACGAAACGCGTTGCTGCGAAGCTGTAGCTTGAATACTCCATACCAGGGCGCCTGTACAGAACTCAACAGTTGACACCGAGCTTGCCCACGAGAGCCGTAGGTGTTCACTACGTCACATAGCTTGTGCTGCCCAGGTCGTTCACCAAGTAAGTGTGGTGCTCGCATAGCGGACACCTGCGTGATGCCCATATTCGTGGAATGCAGAAAAAAGATGGGAATTTTACGTGTCGCACAAACTGTAGATTGCTTTTCACAAAGTAGTTGTGTAACATGAAAGTTGGACTGGCTGTGAGAGCGTTGGTTGTTAGCCCAAGGGCAAGCTGCAACCACTTCCACGCCCCTCACGTTTCGCAGCAGCTACCCTTGACTTAGCATCGCCCACTTCCACCACACCATCTATCTCGGGGCTTAACAACCAATGATGGATATAATCAAGCGCCTCCTCTCCCTCTTCAAGTCCATCAAGACCCTAATCTCCATCCTCCGCGACCTCTCCAATGACTGGTCCCAGGTCGCAGCCCGCATGAGGGCCGCCCGGGGTTCCCACCGCCCAATCCCACCCTCTCCCAATGGCAGGACGACCCGCCCTTCCCGGAGCTAGTCAACTTCCAGACGCCCGGCGGGCCCCCGCCCACCGCCGATATTGTCATCATCGGCTCGGGCATCAGCGGCGTGGCCATCGCCCGGACGGTGCTCCGCGAGCTACAGCGCAAGGCGTTGAACCAGGGCAAAGACCTCACTGCCGACAGCCGCCCGCACCCACGCGTCGTCGTCCTCGAGGCCCGCGAGCTGTGCTCCGGCGCCACGGGCCGCAACGGCGGGCATATCAAGGCCAGCGCGCACGAGGCGTTTCACGGCATGGTGCACAAGCAGGGGCTGACCCCCGACCGCGCGGGATACCTCTGTAGGTTCATGCTCAGCCACGTCAATTACTTGACGGCTCTCGCGCGGGACGAGGGAATCGCGGACCTGTCGGAGTGCAGGCGCGTCGAGACGGTGGATTTCGCCGTGGATGACGAGACGGACGCGAGGATGAAGGCCATGGTGGAGGAGTTTAGGCCACATGTGCCTCCTAGGTTTGAGATGGTGTCTCACTCGGGTGAGCAGGCGCGGGAGAGATTTGGTGTCAACTCACGTGTCGTGGGTGCTGTGTCGTACCCTGCTGGTGCGCTGAGTCCCTACCGGCTTGTTACGGCACTGTGGAAGAAGCTGTTGGATCAGTTCCCTAGGGTGTTGGCCGTCGAGACGGGGACCACGGTGGAGGAGATCCAGACCAGCGACCAGAGCGCCCCTTCCTCGAAGCTGGAGGACACTGGCTCATTCCCTTATGCGGTCGTTACTAACAGGGGACGGATACTCGCCCGCCACGTCGTTCACGCCACGAATGCACACACGTCACAGCTCGTGCCCGGACTGAGAGGCAAAGGGACATCTGCTCTGTGTCATATGACTGCCCAAAAGGCGGCTGACTACTTCCCTGATAAGGATGGCAGCCGGTCGTGGTCTGTCATTTTCGGCCAGGGGTTCGACTACGTGACACAGAGGCCGACGGGCGAGCTGATGATCGGCGGTGGCTTCTTCCAGGGGCCCAAACAAGGCATGGAGATGATGGGGGTCTACGACGATACCAAGCTCGACGCTTTGACGGTCATGCACCTGGAGGGTGTCATCCCTACCATCTTTGATCCGGGCCACGACGTGAAAGGGCAAGGCTCGAGGGTGATCAAAGCTTGGTCAGGCGCCATAGGCCTTACTCCCGACTTCAGGCCGCTCGTGGGCCGGCTCGATCCGAGGATTACTTCGAGGAAAATCAAACAGGACCCGAAGGGCGACGGCAAAGTGCCACCGGGCGAGTGGATCTCGGCTTACTTCTGTGGCGATGGCATGGTCTGGGCATGGCTCTGCGGTACTGCGCTTGGTGTCATGCTCGCGGGCAGTGAGGATGAGGTCCTGCCGGCAGAGCCCGGTCGGCCTGGCGGCAAGCTGGCCGACTGGTTCCCGTCGGAGTTGTGTGCTACTTGGGAGAGGGTGAAGGGCATGGATGCTATCGACCTGGCCGATGCATTGTGATGATGAGATACAATTTGGTATTAATCACATAATTGCCTGTTCTCAAGCAGCCGACCCACTGCCTCTGAATGAACGGCAAAGCTGAGCACCATGAGAATTACCCTCAGTATGGCAGTGGCTCGAGGTTTAATCCTTCAACAGAAAACTTGAACGAGTCGTTCCTCGAGTAGCTCCCACCCGCGTCCAGATCTAACCTTCCCCTGATGCAATCTTTGAGGTCAACGTCCGCATAGATGATGCCAGTGTCGTCTTCCCACTGTGGACCAGCGAGAACTTCTCCAAATGGGTCGGTGATAACTGATCCGCCCCGGGAAACAAACTTAACCGCATCAGCAGCCTTCTTAACGGCTTCAGCCCCGTTAGTCGCAGTCGAGGCCGGCTTCCCACCCTCAGCACCACACAGCACGATCTCATTCCCGTCCTCATCAAACACGCTTGGCCGCCGAGCCTTCGGGTTCTTGCCGGTGCCCTGAGCACTGTGCGTAGGTAGCGCAATCTCAAAGCCCTCCTCGGTAACACACGAACTCCGCCGCTCGCGCCCGTACGGGGCAGCATCAGCACCAGCAGCGTCGTCGGCAATGGCAGACGAGGAGCCATTTGCAGCCGATGGGGTCTCGCGGACGCACATGTTGGAGCTCAGCACGAAGCAGCGGCCCTCGATGCCGACGGTGCGCATGAGCGAGGCCCAGGCGTCGCGGCCGTCGGCGGTCGGCGCGAGATACAGGTTGACGTTCTGCGCGTACAGGGACTGCCGCAGCAGCGGCATGTAGTTCTCCCAGCAGATGGCGGCCGCCATGTTCACCCTGATGCCGCGGATCACGGTGCTGACTGCCTTGAGGGTCTTGGGGGAGCCCTGGGCCCATACCAGGCGCTCGCAGGCGGTCTGTGACGGGGTATGTATCAGCACAGCTTATACGGTAGGGGGAGGGGGAATAGAGCCGGAGGCAAGGGACTTACAGGCATGACCTTCCTCCTCTTCCCAATGACGCCCTTCTTGGGACAGACGTAAACAACAGAACAGTAAAGCGACCCGCCCGCCTTCTCGATCATCCCAGTGACCAGAAACACACCCGTCTCAGCAGCGATGGCCTCAAGCTCCTCCCGCGTGCCATCACCCCGCGCGGGGCCATCGCCACCAACATTGACGGCCTCAAGCCTTCGGGCAACCCAGTCCTCGCCCGCACCGGCCCCCTCGCCAACGGTGTCGCCGAGGTCGACAGCCGCCTCGAAGTACCGCACGTACTCGTCCCGCCCCTCGGCGCTGCGCGACCCGATCACGCACCCGAAGTTGGTGCCCCGCGGGTACCCGCCAAGGTACGCCTCGGGCAGCAGGAGGATGTCTGCGGCGTGGTCGCGGGCGGCGCGCGTGGCGATCTGGCGCAGCTGGGCGAGGGTCGCGGCCGTGGTGGACTGCGTGGAAGGGGAGGATGTCGCCAGGCGGATCTTGCCTTGGGCTACTGGTGGGGAGGTCATGGTGGTGGGCTATGTAGGGGTAGAATAGATAGGGGATGCGTGGGCTGTGTAAGTTCTGGGTTTGTTTGGTGTGTGGGGGTTGGTGGATAGATATTATATCAGTCAGTTGCTGCGGGATGAAGATATTACGACGGCGTTTGACGGCCTTTGCCTGTGAGTAATCGACGGGCAAGTTGGCGTGGTGTGATGCCGATACCGGTGGTAAGTGCGAGTGACTAGTATGCTGCGACTATTGAGAAACGTAAAACAGCAACAATGAGTCAACAAAAGTTGTCTTTGGAAAGTAGAAATGAGACATACACGTCCAACCGGATCGTCGTCGAGTCGGCTGATGATGGTGTTGTACTCGGGCTACTACCCCGCATGCAAACCACTGAGCGTCGACGGATTGGGGTTTCCGCTTATATGGTCACACTGTAGGACCGGCTAGAGGTCCTGAATTGGGGGACAAGCTTTCGAAAGTCTTTATTGAGAATAAAATGCGGCGCCTCAAGCCTGGAATGTCAATTTCTTCCTATGGGTACTGGGTATCGATTCCGTCCAATCCGTAAGTCATCAATGTAATGAAAGTCCCTCCAAACAACACAAACCGTAAAACTCCTGAATGTGTCCGCCTAAACCATGTCTTGAACCTGTTTCCGTGTATGGACCAGATTAGGTCCTTCATGTCCGTCTCATGCGCCTGACAGCAATGTTTCCGTCCAAAGAGCTTGCGCTCGCACGCTCGGCACCCATATAGGGGGCCACTTCTAGTTCTGTCGATTGTTCTCAGGATTCGCTGGCGACGGGTATGGCTCCGCCCCCAACACTACCACTCAGGCTGTCAGCTCGTCCATGCCCAAGAGCGAGGCCGCTAACCGACCGTTCTGCAATGGACCTTGCCGTAGTCAGCCCAGGGCTAGTCGGCTGCCCGTCGAGATTGGCGCTCAGCACGGAAAGGGGCAGCGACTCGCGGCTGCCGCCGAACTGCGAGGCTGGCGGCAGCGCGCGCACCGACGCGTGGTCGTAGTCCGTGTCCCAGGAGCGCCGCCTACGGCGTTGGGTGGACGAGGCAAGCGTCAGGATGGAGATGTTGTCGCTCAGCAGGTTGTTCGCGATGATCGCGCTGTAGGTGGCGGGGCGGTAGGCGCTCCGCCTGTTTCGGTCGCCGTCGCTCGCGGGCATCGCCGTCACCAGGGCCTCGGGCTGGGTGTACTGGACGACCTGGTGCTGCTGCGGGCGCGTGGCGGGCGGGGCGGTGGTATTTGCGGGAACGGCCAGCCCGTTGGCCATATTCGTTTGCATCGTTGATAGTGTCGTCGCGACAGATCGGGCGGAAGGCGCAGGCGAGGAGAAGGTGCTGTCGGGCCTGCGTGGGTCGGTCGCGGTGATGTTCGTCCCGGCGAAGGATGTGCCGCCGTAAGACGGGGCTGTCGTCGGTGGTCGGCCTTCGGCGTCGCCATCTGCATCGCCTTCGACTTCAGTGGATCGCCTGCCCTCGCTCGTGGACTGCATTGACTGCCTGCTTAGCTCCTCGGCGGAGTGGACGACCAGCTCGGGGTCGGTGGTGCTCTCGACGGTCGACTGGGGATAGTCAATGGACTGGGATTCTCGTTGTCGATGAATCGTGGATGGTGGTGGGAGCCCATGCCGGGAACTGACATGGCCTGACTGTGGGTAGGGGTTGTTTGGGCCCTTGGTGCGCTTCATCTTCTGATTCAGCCGTTTGACCCAGCTGGTGAAGGGTTTCCGACGATCTGTGGGCGCCATGGCCATTGTGCAAGCGGGGCGACGGGCGACGGGCAACGGAACGAACGGAAGTGTCAGAAAAAGAGAAAGGAAGAAAAGAAAGGGGGGGAAGGGAGCGAGCGTTTGGAGTTGGTTCTGTGCTGAGAAAGACGAGTGATCAAAAAGGAAAGGAGACGGTCGGATCGTCGAAGCTGTTGGTTGAATGAGGACGAGACGGCGAATGGCTTGGGCGCAAACGGGCAGGTGGAATGGGGATGGTCCTTGGAGTGCTGGTAGTCAGCGCTGGCTTTGGGGGCTCCTGGAGCCTGGTAGCCTGGTGCCTGGGAATTTGCAATTGGGAGGCTTGGGGAGGGCGGAATGGGGGTTCGTTGGACTGGAATTCCCGGGGAAGCAGCCCAAAACGCGATCATCCCGACAGGGAAAGGCTAATCCAGCCAGTTCAGGCCGCATCAAGCGGCGTCAGGCGTTTAGGCGACCTCTGCGAGCTGAACGGACGGGGGACCAACGACAGGGGGGCTCCACTAAGGCCAGCCCTGTGACGTATTCCTCGCCTTGTCCTAGATATCAGATACGGTAGAGAGATACGGTGGGTACCACCCTTGCTGATTACCTCATCCACAGGACGACGTCTTCTTGCTTTGACTCTGCCACCACGGAAAGTACCCAGGTAGCCAGATCTGTGTGTCGGTTGTCAGCTCCGTTAATCAATCGCTGAGTAAGATCGACTTCGAGATGTGCAGGCGGCCATGTCCATCAAGCCGCTGCCGACGGACGTCGTGGCCCAGATCAAGTCGTCCGTCGTCATCACATCCCTGAACAACGTGATCTGTGGGCTCATCAAGAACTCGCTTGACGCTGAGGCCACCAAGATCAGCCTGAGCGTCGACTACTCCCGCGGAAACTGTTCCATAGAAGACAATGGAACAGGCATATCCCCATCCGAATTTCGCGATGATGGAGGACTGGGCCAACTGCACTGTATGTGAGAGCCCACACAAAACAATGCGCTGTCTCTAACCTGGCCTAAGATACGTCGAAATATCCACCACGTCCAGATGTTCACGGCAGAAATGGGGTCTTCTTAGCGTCTGTCGCCTCTTTGTCCCTGCTGTCCCTGGCATCCCACCATCGAGAATACCACTCGCACAACTCGCTGAGCATTCACAACTCGAAACTGCTGGCTCGTCATCTGCCATGTCCTCCCGAGCAAAGGGTTCTCACCTTCAATCACGGCACCCGTGTCACTGTGAGAGACTTGTTTGGCTCGATGCCAGTTCGGGTCAAGCACCGCGCTTTACAGGGCGACAAGTCCTCCTTCAGCAGGGATTGGGACCAGTTGCTCTCCGACATAGTCGCTCTACTTCTTTTCTGGCCTGGAGAGACCTCTGTGTCCATTCGCGAAGTCTCTAGTCGACAAAATCTCACATTAAGAACTAGCTCTCTATCAAGAACCTGGCTCAATGATGGCTGCCGTCTCTTGCACCAGGCGTCTTTGTGCCACAGCCCGGATACAAGTGACTGGGTTCCCATTGGAGCATCTGCACCAAGACTGACCATAGATGGATACGTTTGCCGCGAGCCAGTTGCTACAAAACGCGTTCAGTTCATCAGTCTCGGCATCGAGCCGCTTACGAACGAGTCTCGGTCCAATGTACTTTTTGAAGAGGTGAACAAAGTCTTTGCAGACTCTGCCTTCGGGTCTGTTGATACTGAAAGTGACTCAGGTGGTGAGCGCAAGAAGCCCAAGATGGACGGCTTCACCGGCAGGGAGCTCAAAACCAGGAAAGGCGTGGACAGATGGCCAATGTTCTTCTTGAGGATTACTGCTTCACACCCGGCGACGAATGGGTCTCTGGATGTGGAAGATGTCCTGGATGACCGGCAACCGAAACTCGCATTGATCACAGATCTCCTCAAGGCTATGTTCTACGAATTTTTGAAGAAGAACCACTGTCGACCTAAGAATGTCAATCTGTCAGTAAAAGAAAAGCGTTCTCGCAGTAAGAAAACTCAGATGTCCAACGAGAGATCAGAGGAAACGCGGTCCAGTTCGAGAGCTGTTCCCAATCTTGTGTCGAGTCCGATGGAAACCCCCGTCCGGAGTACTCGGAGGCTCGAAACCACTGGAAGCAGATCCGAGTCACCATTTGATGGGTGGTCCCGAATCAAGTCTGGCCGGACACTCCCTACCTTCAAAGAGGCGAAGCAGCAGTCTCTACGTTCGCAGTCTCTGGTTACGAGCTCCACCACGAGAGATCATGATGTACACGATGCGACCAGTTCTAAGCGGTCCGGCCCTCCGACGTCCGAGGATTCTCGGACCCCATTGTACGACGCCAATGGCAAACTCACACGGAAGCCTTTTGAGGACATCGATCCCAAGCAGTTGAGAGGAAGGAGTCTGTCTCAAGTACCAACTCCACAGCACACAGCCATCGAAGGTCCGACAAGAAATTCTGCAGAGTCTGCTGAAGATAGACCTATCGAATGGATCAATCCTGCTACCAGATTGGCGACCCTTGTCGATCCTAGGACTGGATTTATGTTGCCTCCCAAACCATTGACCCTTAGCAGAAGGGCCACAAGCCGTCTTACTCAGATTGAAAACACCGACCAGAAAGGCCCCACTGCTACAATCCATACTACATCCTGGGTCAAAGACCTGGCAGACAAGTGGGAGAACCCTGTTTTCCAGCTGACGGAACGTCCGATACCAAAATTGCCAGATGTGCCAGAGATTCTTGACATCGAGGTCAAAGCAGGTGGCCATCACTGCGATCACGGGACTTCCGCAATCAGCGTGGGGTCGCATCAAAAAACAACTGCCATGGGACTGCAAGGGCGGATATCGAGAACTGGCCTTCGCAGAGCGGAACTGGTAGCACAGGTCGACAGCAAGTTCATCCTCGTGAAGGTGCCATTGAATCCAGTCAACGAAGATGAGGTCAACGCGCAATCGCCATCTACCTCGTCGTCTATGATCTTGATCGACCAGCATGCTGCAGATGAGCGGTGCCGCGTCGAAGGTCTCATGAACGACTATTTCGTCTATAATGCAAACAGCAGGACTTGGGAGGCAGTCACCGAACTCCTCCCAAACCCCGTGGTCTTTGAGCTCTCAAGGCCGGACAGAGACGTTCTGTGCCGAAGTCAGGCCCATTTCGCGCACTGGGGAATATGCTACGATGTAGAGACACCTCGCTCTGGCCGAAGCCTCGAGAGCAAGAAGCCCAAGAACACGGAGGTTGTTCTCAGAGCTAGAGTTGCAGTGCGGAGCCTCCCTCCCGCTATCTTGGAAAGATGCAGGACGGAACCTGGGCTTCTTTCAACCCTCATCAGGACAGAGGCATGGAAACTGAACGACGAACCGGGGCCCGCCCTCCAACCGAGACCAAGGCTTGTACTGGCTGGACAGGCAGAGAAAAACAGCCCGGCCTGGGTGTCGCTTTTCCATGGATGCCCACAGGGGATCATCGAACTAATTAACTCGAGGTCTTGTCGAAGCGCGATCATGTTCAATGACACATTGACACGGGACCAGTGCACGGAACTCCTGGGGAGGCTGGTGCAGTGTGCGTTCCCTTTCCAGTGTGCTCACGGGCGCCCGTCAATGGTACCGCTGTTGGACCTGGGCGGTGCCTTTAGCCATGTGGGAGATGGAACGGGGAACAGTGAGACTGGATTTGGACGGGATTTCAAGCTGTGGAAGAGGAAGAAAGTTGGCGGATCGGCATGAGGATTGCGGGCTGTTGCCCGAGACGAGCTTAGCTTTGGCTACACAAAGCCACCCCTAATGGAATAACTTCCTATAGACCAATTTTCAGACCTCACATGGAACAACTTTTTGCAGGATGAAAAGACAGGTGGGCAAGCCAAAGGTGCTTCGTAGAGGTAATACCGCTTTGTTTTCATGTGATCGGATATTCGCACCCGCAAAGGCAGAGGGTACACCCGAACCAGGTATTTTATAGAAGCACATCTTGTAAGGGGCTGTCCTGTAGAAGGTTCTTCTATAGGATCTGATTCTTATACCCCAGGCTAAGGTTATCCTATAGAAGATTAGGAGGTTATCCTACAGAAGCTTATCTTATAGAGGGTTGTCTTATGAAAGGTCGTCTTATAGAAGGTTATCTTATAGAAGGTTATCTTCTAGGATATTATCTTATAAGAGGCTATCTTTTAAGAGGCTAGCTTGTAGGAGGTTATCTTATAAGAGGTTAGCTTATAAGAGGTTAGCTTATAGGAAGTTGGCTTATAGGAGGTTGGCTTGTAGGAGGTTGGCTTGTAGGAGGTTGGCTTGTAGGAGGTTGGCTTGTAGGAGGTTGGCTTGTAGGAGGTTGGCTTATAGGAGGTTGGCTTGTAGGAGGTTGTCTTCTAGGAGGTTGTCTTGGAGGGTTTAGGAGGTTGTTCTATGGGAATTCAACCTATAGGGCTTGGTTATACCCTCTGCTTTTGTAGTGTGAAACCTCTGATGTCATTTTCATTATTTTTATCAAAAAGTGTAGCTGTGTTACTGTTATACTATACTTAGTGCCCGTCCACGATTGAGGCAGGTAGTAGCTATTGCCAGCAACATGGATGTTAAAACGCCCAATGAAATGGCACGCTGTTGACGCTGAGGATCTTCCTCCGCCTCTGACCAGAATCAATTTTTCGGGACTCTTACTCCGACCGTTTTTTCCACAGTGGTGAATCCCATCCCTTCGAAGAACATTGCCGCCTCCGTGTTCATCCCGAAGATGTCGACCAACAAGACATCAACCCCGTAGCGGAGAGCCAACGCCTGCCAGAATGACACAATCTTCGTACCGTACCCCTTCCGTCGGTTTTTTCTGATGACCTCGATGTGATGACACTGAGACCACGATTTGTCTCTTGCAATTTGAAGCCATATCATTCCGATATACTCCCCTTCCTCAGTGGTGGCTGTGAAGAAATAATGTTCCCTCGTCTCAACACACCACGGTAGGGTTGCTTCAATCTCATGGTTTACACGATCCTTGAAGTATGCCTCTTTTGGCCACATCGCACGGCTGTGGGCGTCCTTGACCTTCTCCCGAAGATGAGTCTTGGCCATCCCCAGTCGTCTGAGTGTTTCTCTTTGTAACTCGAGCTTGACTTCCGGGTACCACTTGGGGGGTTTGCATGGCACCTTTTGCATGGAGTGCGATTGGCCTCTGAACGCGCCGAGGGCAACAAGTAACGTAGGTTGGCTGAGGGCATCAAGTAACGCAGGTTGGCTGTCGTCGACGGTGATTGTAATGGGGCTGGACTGCAGGTGATATTCATTCCGTAGCTATGCAATGAACTTGCCCGCATCATCTCTGTACCCGGCACATAAATTTCGAGGCTCAGAGTAGCCCCGTTCGTGCTCCTTCCCCTATTCGAAGGCAACGAGTTGCGGGATCCAGGCGCCAGCGTGCTGTTCCGCCTTTTCGAGGTCGGGCGGCGGGATCCCGTTGGCTGGTGGTGGCGGCCTTTCGTACTGTCCGACGACTTGGAGTCGACGAACGAACCTTTCTTGCTCGTAATCCCATACATCGATCAGCATTCCAGACTCTGAATCGCAATCTTCGCGCCATGGAAGCTCGATTTTGATCACAGGCGCTTCGACATAGAGGTATCGGAAGAAGTCGGGCCGCCTGCCTCGTTTGAGCGGCATCGCGTCGGTGTATCTGCAGGAAGGTTGCTGACGGCGTTCTAACGGATGGATTCGAGGTAGTAATGATGGAAAAGTTGTAGTAACGATTGGCCTGGTTTGGTTGAGCTCGGATACAAGAAGTTGAAAGGATACGAAAGCTGTAATGACTGTCGTGAAGCATGGAGGATTGTTCGATGTTGAAGTCGAAGATGCGCCCGTCGCAGAGGCCAGTTGAAATCACATCGACGTTGACTTTCCCAGAAGTCCCAGTGCCTTCCCAAAAGCTTGATTGGGGTAGGGACTCTCCTTCGGTCCTGCTATGCGACGCGGGCGGGTCTCTTGGCCCGGCACTCCTTACGTTCTCAACCTAGTCACTACTTGGACCATGACGACAGCGACCTGGCAAGTGCCCCACCGTCATCCAGTCATTCCTTCTGCAACTCGGAGATCAAGTGCTCAGCACCAAACCAGTTAACCCATAGGAGTTCATTCTAAAGGACGTAATCCTATAGAAGGTTATCCTATAGGAGTCTAGGAGATTATTTATAGGAGGCTATCTTATAGAAGGTTATCTAATAGGAGGTTATTTTATAGGAGGTTGTCTCATAGGATTTAGGAGATTTTCCTCTAGGAGGTCATCTCATAGGACCTTATCCTATAGGAGATCGCCTTGTAGGAGATTACCCTATAGGAGGTCGTCTCATAGGAGATTGCCCTATAGGAGGTCGTCTTGTAGGAGGTTGTCCTGTAGGATGTTATCCTATGGGGCTTGGGTATACCCTCCTTTTTTTCGGGTGCGAATGTCTGATGTCAATATCAAGCCCTCTACGCATCAAAGGACTACCTACCTAGGTACCGATGTACCTTCCGCTCGGATAACTCTCGTAGGGTAGCAACTCGTGGATTGGTATTCTCTAACGTGATGTCCTCTAGGCTTGCTTTCTCTGTGTCATATGAAAAGCCACGGAAAAGAGGGAAGTCACATGATATCTGCAAAACTCGCAGAATGCAGGTGTACTATCCGTTGCTGCAGGTGCGAATTTCAGTCTCCAGGAAAGGGCTTCAACATCCCCCGGTTGCGCTCCCACCAACGCAGGGTGGTCCAGTACAAGTGAACCCCTGTGGGTTCACAACATTACCACAGAGGTAATCCGGCGCAGCCGTCCCATTGCTGAACCTCACGTCGATGTCGTACAGGCTAATATCGGTACACGGTGCCACGGCACTGCACTGGAAACTGGCGACCCTCTTGTCCTTTGTAGTTCCCCGTGCGTTCCGGACTTCCAGGTCCCGGATCTGGAACTGCGAGTTGGTACAGTTGCCCGTCCCAGGCGCTCCCGAGAAGCGGGTGCACTGGGATATGGTGAAGGCGCCGCCTCGCATGCCTTGCATCTCGATGTTTTTCGCTACGACATTTGATGCATCTGAGGTAGGAGGCATCAGAGAGGGTTTCTTGGATTCAAGAAACAATTGGTAGAACACTCACAGCCAAGGCCACCTCCTCCTCCGTTGGGCGGGTACCCATTTTGGTCATTCGTCCAGGTTTTGACATAGACCTATTGGCAATATGAGTAATGTCACTTTCTACACGGTAGACTTGGACTTACTGCATGCAGCGTATTGAAGTAGGATATATTCTCAAAATGCAGCCTCTCCATCGTCTCAAAAGCGCCCTTATACTGTCCGATGCTGCCCAAAGCGATGCCCAAGCCATTGTAGAACTTGGAATTTGTGACACTGATGTCGGTGCTGTTCGCTTTCATTGAGATGCTGTCGTCTCCGTTGTAGACTGTCCAGTTGTTGAATCGGATATTTGACGAAAAGAAGGTATCGGCGCCGTCAGTATTCGCTGTGTCTCAATGTTAGCAACCTGTCTTTGTCACGAGCGTATACATCACAAAGTGTCAATCAATCCACTCACAGCTCTGCACGGTGTTTCCAGTGTTGTTAACGAAAATGCTGTCAAGCGTGTTGTTGTGGCTGTGAATGATCGACATTGTCCTGGAAATCATCTCAGATGCGGACTTGAGCGGCTTCTTGAATAGAGTAGAATGCATACCACATCTGGCTCCTCAAGAACCTCACTCCTTGAATCACCGAGTTCGTCAGGCCGTTGAATGTGATTGCGTGTGGCCGACCTGGGTAATTAGACGTGTTGGGCTGCTGGCGAATAAAGCGGTACCAGTCATCGCCATTTCCATCGAAGGTGCCGTGCCCATGCCCGTCGAGAGTAATCCCATCTCCGCCTAAAATGAAGGCTGTCGACTGGTTCTGATAGCCCACTGGCAGCGAGTTGTTCAGCCAGTATGAGATATTTGTTCCCCACTTTTAAGTCCGATCAGCACCGTTCAAGACTGTTTGGTGGAGCAACGCACTGAGAGGGTCCCCTGCAGGTCTATCTTGACATTCTGGAGCCAGGTGATATTCATCACCGAGTTGATGTGGTACGTGGTAGGCTCAAAGACGACTGTGGCATCTTGACCACAGTCCCGGAACGCCTCAATTATAGCAGGGGCATCATCAGTCGTATTGCTGCCGCCAGCTTTAATCGTGCATATCTTTGCCTGTCTCGCAAATGACGAGGCTGCGGTGGCACCTGACAACAAGGCGAGAAGCGCGGTGGCAGACGTGCTGAGCATCTTGGAATTGGGCTCCACCTGCTTACCTGAGTAGTGAGAAGGAGGTCGACCAATTGTGCCCCGAACCTATATTGGAGATTATTATTGGAGACTTCGATTGTTTATATGGAGTGAACCTGGATCATGATTCGGTGCATGAGGGGCCGAGTTAGCTTGGCCTCGCTATTCCTGCTTTGCAAATAGAAGGAGTATTTCTACGTAATGACCCATGACCAATTTCGCGCGAATCGGACTTGATTTTGGTTCCATTGGAGCTCCAGAATAACCGGAGGGACATTGTTGATCGACGCGGGGACGAGACTAACCGTGCTATTGTGCGCTTGGGGCTTCGCGTTCGGGAACATGGAGGCGCGTAAACGCGGGATAGTTCGTGCCGAAAGAGCTTGCCCACAAAAGCGACACGTTCATGCTCGGGACGACCCGAGACTCGTAGAGACTCGTAGAGACACATCGGATGGAATTACAACATGAAGATCACATATTTGTATTTCAAACTCGTTGATCAGATGCATTCCAAGGCTCTGGCCAGCAAGCTGTACAAAACATTACGCGTAGAAGATGATCTCAGGCCGCTGTCTGATTGTGATAATGTCCAATTTTTGTGAATACATATCACAAATGCCACATGCACTACTGTTTCTGTAGACAATTTGGCCGCAGGAACTCGCAAAACATTGGTAGAAGTGATCCGACTCCACAGAGCGGTATCAAAGCCTCGTTGCCGTTGTTCCCATGCTGGGAAATCATGACATCCGATTCGGCCTGCGAAGCCGAATTCATTCCTGCAATCTCTCCAGACATCAGCTGTGACTCCGAAGCCCGTTCATCTTCGCCCGGTAAGCTGCAAAGCACGTCAGTTTTAGGATCTCGGATGCTGAGATGTGCTCTGAAGGCTTCCATGTGAAGGTCTTTTTGAGAATTTCCGCGAGTTCTGATGCCTCGCGCCGAGTCATCTTGATCGCCACAATCTTGTGACCTGGTTTGAACGACTTATTTCCGCAGTTTCTGCATATTGTTGCAATGGGACACTCAAAAGTAAATTCGCCCCGAAACAGCTTACTAAGGAGACGAACGTCTCGGTGAAGGTCTCCAGGCCAGAAGCTCAGTTTATGGAGGGGTCCACGGTCATCGACAATTCAAAAGCCTGTAGTATGCCTCTGAAACCCGGTGAACTGCCAGCATTGCCTAGTCTCTCACGCGGCAAGCCAACTTGCCGAGGATGTTATGCAGGGCCACCATGCGCTTGTAGAAGCTAGCCGTGTGTCAGTGAAATTTTCGTCTACTGGATTTCGGCCACACTATGTTCTTCCTTTCAACTATCTATCTATCTACTCAGTCGCTTATTTCTTCCTCCTAGAGCCCACACACAAAGTCTTTAATAGCTTGATCTATAGCTGCGTAAATGAGATGATCATAGAAAATTTAATTGACTGTATTAAACGAGTGCATCGCTAATAAAATGTGCCTAGGTATCGCAGCCCACGCGGGCTAATCTTCCTCCGATTCCGCTAGTCATCGGTTAAGTATCTCACATCGGGATGTCAGCATCAGCAGGTCAGCAACATACCGGATACCAATCCCTACATCGCGCTCATTTCGCGGAAATCATTGCCTCATTCTTCCTCTTTCGGCTGTTGCTTCGTTCTGGATTGGAAGATGATGTTCCTCAAAATCGCTTGCTTCACAGGGTCGGCGCTGGCTGTTGCATCGTTTTCGACGAGGCAATCGCTGGACAGCTACAGCGATGCTCATTTCGACTACGTAATCCTAGGCGGGGGTACTGCTGGCATGGTGATTGCGAACAGACTGTCAGAGAATCCGAATAATACTGTCCTCGTCGTTGAGGCCGGTACTTTTCAATACGACAACCCCCTTGTCAAGAACACCACTGTGTTGGGCATAGCCACGAACACTGATGTCGATTGGCAATACAAGAGCGCGCCGCAGATTTATGCTGCCAACCAGACCATCGGATGGAGTTCGGGTAAAGGTCTCGGTGGCTCGAGTCTGATCAATGGGATGACATTCATCCGCCCGGCCAGCTCTCAGATAGATCTCTGGCCTTCTTTGGGTCTGGATCTCGACTGGAACAAGCTGTTCGCATACGGAAAGAAGTCCGAACGCTTCACAATCCCCCCGCCGAGCATTCAAGCCCTAGGGGAAGATATGTTGCGGCGAACCATGGCTTCGATGGTCTTTTGGACACATGCATCAGCCAGCATATGCCCTCCAGTGATATCCATACTGTATTCAACGATACAATGAAGAACTTGGGGATTCCCCCAATCGCGGACTTTAACGGGGGAGAGCTGAGAGGGTTTGGATGCCAGCCAGTGACTCAGGACAGCATGATGGACGTACGAGAGGATGCCGCCAGAGCATACTATTATCCGATTCAGGATCGTGAGAACCTCCACGTCATGGTCAATACGACGGCTACTCGCATCATCTGGTCTAAGGACAATGAGGATGGGAAAGCAGTTGCCTTGGCAGCCAGCGTCGTCCGCCAGGACGGCCAGGTATCAACCATCTATGCTAATCGCGAAGTCATTCTTTCGGCTGGTGCTATCAGAAGCCCGGCAATCCTGGAGCACTCTGGTGTCGGAAACCCATCAGTGTTATCGAAATACAATATTAACACCACAATCAACTTGCCGGCCGTAGGTGAGAACTTCCAGGATCAGACCGTGCTTGGTGTCACGGCCAACTTGACCAGCCGAATTGAGACGGGATTTCCCAATTTCGTCTCACATACATCATTGCAAGATCTTTTCGGCGACAACACCACGTCGGTATATAACACGGCTATATCACAGCTCCCAGCTTATGCTGAACAAATCGCAGCGCAGAATGGAGGGGCGAGCAGCGCCAGCGTTCAACATCGTCTGCTCAAAAGCCAGTTGGATCTCCTTTACAACTCGAATACACCCACCTCGGAGGTCGTACCTGCAGGCTTGGGGAACCTTGCCGGTGTCTTCTTCTGGCCCCTGCAACCACTCAGCCGAGGAAGTGTGCACATTGTCAGTGAAAATGAGACCACGTCGCCGTCCATCAATCCCAACTTTTTCCAGTCGGATTTTGACGGTCTGGCTGCGGTGCAGACGGCAAGGTTTAGCCGCAGAGTGTTGACCACCCCGCCGATGTCGGACCTTATTGACCTGGCAAGTCTCGCACCCAGCTTCGAAGAAGTTCCGGAGGATGCAAGCGATGAGCTTTGGCTCAACTGGATCAAGAGCTCCGGTTTCGGGCCCAATTCCCATCATCTCGGCTCGTGTGCCATGTTGCCTCGGGATATGGGAGGCGTGGTAGACAACAATTTCATGGTCTATGGAACAAGTAATGTGCGTGTCATCGATCTGAGCGTGATTCCACTTCAGGTAGCCGGCCACTCGACATCATTACTATATGCTGTCGCAGAGTGGGCCGCAACGAAGTTTACATAATCTGTAATGCGTAAAAGATGCACAGGGCTTAAACTCATGTATGGAATTGATGTCTCAAGATTCAATAGATATATTGTCGGAAAGTGCTGTGTGGCAGTCCAGGTCAGAAGCACTTATTCTGACTCCATCTATTCAATCTAACACTCTCATCTGTCCATCTCTGGCGCAGTCGCGATGATGGCTGTGACATATATGCAGCTCTCACCATGTAAATTCATCTCCACATGCTAATTCAGGTTTAAATGCTCAAGCCAACTCCTTGATAGCATCATCGAACACCTCATATGCATGCGCCTCGGCATCGAAATCGAGCAGCCATGCCTCTCGCAGAAGATGCCAACGCTTCGGATCCTTGCGAACCTCTTCCCAGTCCGCCTTATGCCAGCGTTCCCGTGTACGGATACCCTGCGCCTGGGCATCTCGAACGCGATTATATCGTATCTTCTCGTACGCCTTGACGGCCTGTGTGATCTTATCCGTGCCGCTTAGCTCGAGCGTGATGGCAAGGGTCACTCCATCCTCGAGCGCTTGGCCGGCTCCTTGGATTGAGGTCGGCAGGAATGGATGCGCGGCATCACCAATGAGCGCTATCCTGGCCTTAGGAGAAATGAAGGTCGGCAAGGTGTCACGGTAGACTAGCTTGTGGTCGATAAGTCGTCCTTCGGGGGTTGCCTTGATGATCTCCTGCACGACAGGAGACCACCCTTCCATATTGGCCAGGGCTTCCTTGACTGTGCCAGGGAACTGCCAGCTTTCACCAATATCTGCCAGGTCCTTGTGAGTGTAAGCCCAGTTGAAGTCCTGTCCATCTTTTAAACACGAGCACAGGAAGTGCAGATCAGGTCCAATCCAGGCACCCATCCAGTCTCCATTGCTGACTAGGTGCTTGGTAATGTCGTTATTCCGCAGCCTCTCTGCGGGATACCAAGCCCTATACACCGCGTATCCAGAAGACTTGGGGTGATCCTCGAAGCCCAGTACAATCTTCCGACCGGGCGACCGGACTCCTTCAGCAGCGAGTACTACGTCGGCAGTCAGACGCTCGCCGTTGGCCACGACGCCTGCCTGCTCGTCATCCTCAAAGTAGTCCGTGACTCTATGGCCCGGACGTATGTCAATACCGCGGTCTACGGCGTGGTTGTATACAACGGCATGCATTTCGCCACGATGGCCACTCAACCTTGGTCCCCAATTCTCGTTCTCCCATTTGAAAGACTGCTGCGTCAAGAGCTCACCGGTCCATGCGCACATGTCGAAAACCTCAGCATGCCGAGTGATCGGCCACAAGGATTCCCAGACACCAGGCCAACGTTTGATTAGACGGGAAGCATTGGGATCGAAACTGATGATATCGCCGATCTTTTGAAGATCTTCAATATTGCTGCTCTTCTCAAGTAGGATGACAGAGTGTCCCTTCCTGTCGCACTCGATGGCAGCAGCTAGTCCACCAAAGCCGGCTCCGACAATGATGACAGTGATTCCAGAGGGTGGGAGCTTGGGGAATGAAGGCATATTGATGTAGCTGCAAGGATGGAACAAAATGGTTTTGGCGCTGCTGGTGCTTCATGAAACTCGAAGTTGGAAATAATCAAAACTATATCTTCAGACGATTTGATGCTTAACCCGGCTAAAGGCATGCGAGCGCGGCATTACCGGCTGAATAACGACGAACGGCAATTTTTATAGATCCGTAAAAGGACAGGTACATAAAGTAGTCAGTCGAAATCATTGGATGATCGAGTCGGAGACTGCTGCGGGGTGTTTGTAAGAACCGTGTGATAGATAGATCATGAGATTGGAAACGCCCATAACGCACAATGACATAAGGCCAGAATGTGAGAGCAATTTCGATCGTATGTGAATTGGGGGACGAAATAATTACGAAAATGCTGAATGCTTAAAGTGAGCTGGTAAACCCCAATCGCCGGACCTTTGATCCCGTCAACCCTCGACATACTGGCGCTTCCGGGCACTGACGAAGCGCCTGCCTGCGCCCTCCTGGTTCTCAGAAGCCAATATGAGATCAGGCTCACCAATGAGGAGACTCTTCCCAACTAGCCTCCATCTGCCGCTCGGGTTCTCCCAAAGACCAGTAGCAGTCTGATAGGCTGCCTCCCTTCCATCTGAGCTGGGTTCTTGCGGGGTGTCTTCGCCATCAATAGGCCGCAGGACCCACGCTCGACTTATGTTACAAGGTGAACCTACTAGGTCAGTAGGTATAGCCAGACGGTAGCGGACCCCGATATCATAATCAGATAGGTGAGTCAGCATGGGCCATCCGACGACAGCGCAGGAGCCCTCATCAGAGCGGATGCTTCCAAACATATGAACCATGTAGAGGGCGCGTGGGTCGGTGATGAAGGTGAGGATTAGGAGGCTTATCTGCTCCAGGTCACTGGTCTGAGACGGAATGCTGGTTGAGGTGGAGGACTGACGCAGCCGAGCCAACAGCTTCTTTGCAGCCGGACGAAGTGCTTCATCTCCCGCGAATGGTTCAAATCGCGCACTGTTGAATGATGGTTGCACAACCTGTTTATTTATTGTATCCCATAGTCTGCAGAGATCGCTCAAGCTATTCTTGCAGATTGCAGCGAGAAATTTCCGCCGCTGCATGTCGCTGGCGTCGTCGTTGTTGCGTGCCCCCTCGTGACCAATGGCCGTAGCCCCTGATCTGACCTCGCGGGAACGGATTGGCTTGTCTGGGAAGAAGTCAAAGGTTTCCTGGACCTCTTCATCTGTTACGGCGTAGATTACATCGTCGAAGAAGAGCATATCGAGTTCGATGTATCGTTCCGTCACCCTATGAATACCTTCGACGGCCCCGACTCTGAATTTCGGGAGTGCGGTGTCGAGTCCCGTTTCGGGCGGTGATAGCCACGTCGTCTCAACACGGTTCTGGATCTCGAGTGCAGGCATGTCGGCATCTGGGACGTCGGTAGTCTTCTGCCACGTTAAAGGCCTGCTCTCCCCACATGCGAGGGCGAGCAGGGAGATTGTGAAGAATAGTTGGCTTCGATTGCGGAATTGCGTGACAAAGGCGAGAGCGAGCCCACAGAGATTGATCGTGATTGTAATGACGTCGGACGCGATCTCACACCCGGTGTATGATACGACGAAATATTGTACCATTATCGACGATCTCTCGATGCCGTGCCCACGATGTGGAGGGTCATGGTAAGGCGACACATTGTTATCTCCCAAGGTCCAGCGAATCGTTTTGTGTAGAAATTCTTCGCCAAAGTCGAAACTTGAGTCACTCATGCTGGCATGACGCGCATGCTGCAGCGTTAAATTCCGCATCTTATAGGTACTGCATTCGCCAGCAGAGGAGGTGACCCTGTTGACGATGAATGTCGCGTTGTGTGCAAAGTAGTGATAACGCAAGTCACTCCATGGTTTATTGACCTCGTATTCGTGCCAGCACCTGATCGACATTGATGAGCGTGGGATTTGGAAAGTGTTGGTGTAACTCACCATGATCGTGACCACCAGCGTGAATTCTCGACTTTGGCGCAGAGGCTGGCAAGATATGGGATGTCCGCCGTCTCAGCCTTCCAAATAGCTTCATCAAGTGTCTTGGCTCGAGGGTTATCATACTTCTCTAGCACCCTCACCTCGTCCTGCGTGAATGTCACATCCTCGAGGAGAATCAGTAGCTTGCGGCATTTGTCGTAGATCATGTCCATCACTGCAACATCTCGAGTCAGCCATTGGAATATTTTTATAACACAGCTTGTCTACGAGCAAGTTCCGCTTTGCAGTGTGTTTGAATATACGCTTATCATAGAAGGTTTTGCCGATAGGCCTTGAGAAGGGGTAGAAGGACTCAATGCAGCTCTACTTACTGGCAAGGCACTTCGTCTTCTCGACTTCGTCTTGCTGTCGAATACACATCTGGTCGATCCAGATCCCCTCCCTCCGAAAGTTGGCGTCCGGCTCTGGCGCATCCGAATAAACTCCGCGCTCAGCGAGCACTGCATCGACGAAGGCTTTGCTGAAAGGCCAAGGCGAATAAGGCAGTGATACAGGCCAGTCACTATCATCGCGGCGCCAGCAATAGCTGACAGCCAGGTATTGGCGCAGTATCATCTCGCTGTCGAAGGGCACATGGCCTACATCGCTTTCGCATATCAGTCGGAACGGGGTACTGAGCACGTTCTCCGGATCGCGAATCCGAAAAGACCCCGCTACTTCTGGGGACCATCTCTGGAGGTTTTTGAGAGTGATATCTGCTTCCTCTCGGGTATCACGGAGTCGCTGGAGGGCTTCGTGGAAGAAGGCTGCGCGGTTCTTTCTTGACACCGTGACCTCGAATACGGTATCACCAAGAGGCCGCACGATTGGCTCGTCCTCAGTAGGAGAGGTGGAGAAAGGATGGATGGCTGACATCGTTCACTGCTCATTTTCGAGCATCAGAGTCCACCGGTTAACTGGCGCTCATTGCTTGACAAGTCTTAAGATCAATCCTCAACTCGAGCCAGATCGAAATGCGCCGTGGGATAAAGAGCTGTGTTCCCGCTCCAGATGCCAGGAGAACCGGGCAGTGTGAAAACACATTGGCACCCACCTGGGCATTCTCGTCACGCTTCAGCTTGGCATATAGCTGAAAATCTTGCCAAGGCGATGGATGATATGCGCGCGCCATTGCGACACGCAGTCTAGCCTGTTGTGGGGTGGCAGAGGTGCGTTGCAGCTGAGTGCACTGAACTCCTGGCTTGGCACCGGCCTGGTCCACCGGGCAAGCTCTTGCCCGCATTTGGCATTGAAATGGCTTGCTGAGCATGAGATCTCTTGACAGAAGCCTTATAGTTCCGGCCTCGCTGGCGGATGTTGCTTGGATAGTACGCCTCTTGGCTAAAGTGTGGTATATGGTGGCGCTTCGATATCTGCGCCAGACATGTCTTAGCAGGCTACACCCTAACCTCGCCAGTTTCCGGGGATGCCTGGAAGGGTCTGGCGTTTTCATGATGAGAACGGATATTCGCGCACCCAAAAACGGATCCCATACACCCTCTACTAACTAAGAAGTATCCTATATAAGTCAAGGAAGACTTCTTCTAAGAAGGGCCGGCTAGGGCAAAGGGGGCGAACACCAGAGCGAAGCGGAGGTCGTGAGTAGGGCCGGTAGGCACGACCCGAGTTCCCAGAGGACCAACCCGCCTCCTTTATGTTCCTCAATATCGTGAAGAAGACTTCTCTATCGAAGTCACAGATACTTGAAGATTTTGTCTTCTGATTAGCTAGAAGCCTGCTTAGGTAAGAAAAAGGTGTGTGGTATCTGAAAATGGGTGCGCGAATATCCGTTCTCTTCATGATTTAAGGTAAGCCGCCCGGGGACGGGCTGCTGCCCAGAGAGCGCCATCAAAGGCAGGGTTAGGGCTCTGGTCCCCCTCCCTGATTAGACCTCCGACCCAAGTCATTTGTGTCTTCCAAGTTCGTTAGTTCATATAAGCGGCAATTCTACTAAGTAAAAATGACTTTAAACACTTGATCAAGCCGGCCTAGTGAACATTAGGTGTGTAAGTGCCGTACCGCAGAAGACTAGTCGATAGGAAAAGGCTGTGTGATTTGAAACTTAGCTGACCACAATACCCAGCTCAGCATTTTGCCGAGAACAGTTCACACATATCTCGTCAAAAGTCCTCAGCAGTTCATGTAATTTGAGTGTTCCACACACATCCATATTTGATCAGGTATTGATCACAAAGATGTACTCCCAATTTATTCGGCCTATTGTCAGCATAGCGACATGACCAGCCAAAGGTGACTCGCATAAGACCATGGGCTCTCTGTTAGCTGAATAAAAGGTAGGTATTGAACAATAGCCGCAGGAGGGGGAACAAATAACAGTGTGTACAAAGGTGCCGGTACCCTGAAACTAGTTTGACACCATTCAATGTTGGTGCCTCTTCTGCCTCTTTCAGTGATTTAGTGTGTCTGAGTCATTAGAAGAAATAGCTAAAAATGTCTCTTAAATGTGTTCCAGTCCCTCAAAATTCATGTTTGTATTTCTCATCAAGCACCCGAAAACAAAAAGTCCCGTTTGCTACAACATCCACACGCCACATACTTGACCAAGCCCCAGCTGCCTAGGTATCAGTCATGTCGACCGTATCATACCCTAATCAGCATGGGCCTCTCTTCAGCCTTCTTCCACTTGAGCTACGAGAGATGATCTGGAAAATAGTCATCTTCGATCTTTCTCCACGGGTCTGTACAATGTCATTCAACCCCGGCGCTCTGACTATCAGCCAATATCAAAACGAGCAAAGTTTAGGGATTGGGACGGATGGGCTTTTTGTTTACGACTTACCTCCCAGGTTGCGATACGTCTGTCGCGATATTAGTCACGAAACAACACGATTCTTTAATGCCCTCGGCTGGCAATTCTCTACACGAGAGCCCTCCAGAAGACGATACAACCCTAAAGTCGATATTCTTTACCCCAGACAATACTTCTTTGAATTTCTTTCTGCGTCTGCAGACCTGCTGAAACACGCCGGTCCCGCAGCGCTTATCAGCGTATATGCGCTACAGGTGCGAAACGCACGACACATCGCGATAGACTCCCCGAGCTACTGCGATATGCAGAGTACCGTATCGCAGGGAGAACATCAGAAGCTCCTGCTTGGTTGCCCACACGTCGAACGAATTTCGATGATCATTTCAAACATCGGTATTGAAACAGAGCTGCTACCTGGGCCTTACAGTCCCTTCTGTGGACTCCCCATGCGCCCATGCACACTCGCCAAGATCCCGAATTTTCAGCCCACCTGGTTAGAGGATTCCGACTCAAGTGTCTCAGACTACACCAGAATATATCACATCAAAAGGGTCTGTTCCAACGCCGAAAAGGCCAGTATTGAGTTTTCGGCGGAGGCAGACCTCGCCGCGCACCTACTCGAATGCCAGCGTCTCCCAACGCCTCAGGCCGCTATGCTTCTCAATATGGCCAGCCCTCCAACCGCGGAAGAGGGTGAAAATTGGGAGGAAGTGGAAACTGAAGTCTACCATGGTCTCGGTGACCATGCACCCTGGGAAGCACCGAGTCTAGGCCGGCGTCGTGCTCCGCGACACAAAGTGCCATGGGCAGAAAGTCTTTTGGAATCTTGAGTGTTCTACAAAATGATTGCTATGAATTCAGGTTGTTCGAATTGGAACCATACTCAGCAATGAGGGATTCAAGGATAGGGGCTTGCGAAGCAGAGACATCTGTAGTGATGGAAGATCGCACATGAGCGCCAGGGCAATATCTATACTCAGTTAGAACAATAGAAGAGAAAAGTCATAATGCGAATATTTCTGGTATACTTCAGTAGGTAACGGCGTTTTTTATAAGACATGTATAAGATATGCCCAACTAGATAGGTCAGAAGAGTGTCTGTCTGTTGATAGCCTGTACAAGACTTCTTACCCTAATGCCACCAAATCCATATATATTTGTTAGTGTTAAATTTAAACTTTACCTGTATAAAATCTACTCTATATCTATGTTTTTAGGTCTAGGAAGTGTTATTAAGGTGGGCTATTGCTCACCTTGGCACAGATGCACGTGATACACGATGCCATTTATTGTGATTATTAGAAGGTACAAGCAAGTGATCAAATGGTTCCAGAGGTATTACAAAAAGAAGAAGCGCACTAGGCCCTTCGAGTCCCAACCAGAAGAGCAGATTTGGGCATCAGAATACGTCGACCTGGCTCCCTCACGTTCATAAATCTCTGAGAGTAGGCTGAGCTTTAGTAAGCCGTTGAGGAAAACCAATTGCGAGATGGAATAGGCAAAGCAGTACCCGAACTGGTGGTTCGCTCCCCATGAGTACGGCCAGTAAGCTCCGAGAAGCCGGCCCGAGAAGACCTAGCCACTTAAAGTCTCGACAGTACGGCAAAACGTACGTAAAGGGCCATATCTATGTATTCATGGGCAAGAAATTATTTCCCCATGTAAGCTGCTGCCGGGTTGTCGGACAACCTCGAGCCCCATGAGCTCACGCAGCGCCTGACACTGAAAGACGCTTGGCCCCAGGTGTACTGGGGTATGAATGAAAGCTGCGGCTATGCATGAGGATTAGCTCACGCGCACACATGTCACATCTGAAAGTTCACCACACCATCTGCATACAGCTGGCATCTGCCTAGTGAGGTTTCACAGTAAGCATTCTTGATTGGTTGGCAGCCTTCCGCCTGAGTCTGATTAATCATCTTGTCTGAGGGGAAAATTAGGCATCATCATTACAGATAGCTTGTCACAACGACGATTGTCCTCGAGGTCTTCCATCATATAATCTGAGACAGATTCAAGTTATCTCGGCTACAATTCTAATGAAATAATCGCATATGCTTGTATCTATGGGCATCTAGTTTCGCTCTTCTGTCGATCTCATAAGGCCAATCTCTCTGACATAACAAAGGGTGCGTGTCCTCTCCCAGCCCCCCTCTCCAGCTTCGAAACGAGTTATCTAGACTAACAACTGCGATCCAGCCTCAAGTCAACCATGGAACAAAACATCGCGACACGATTAGCCACTTCGGATGCGTTTTCGGACTGCGAGATTTGTCATGCGATCTGGATCTCCATCTCCGGATCATGCGGGGACACAGCAGACACACCGACCAAAGTCAACCTAGGCTCATTCGAGGAAGCATTATCCACCAGGTGTATGAGACACAAGCCAATGGTCGAATGGTTCCAGACGTACTGCAAAAAGAAGACGCAAGATGGGCCCTTCGGCAATCAACCAGACAGAAAAGATATGGGCATCAGAGTCCGTCGATCAGGCGCCCTCACGTTCACTGAATCGTTACAATACGGCGGGATATATGCGGATTTATTGCTAGTGCGGAGGGATTCTGTTCAACATCATCCCGGCATCGCTCGTGCCCTGGATTCAAAGTGGGCTGACCTCAGCGTGGTGGACCACTGGCGCAAGGAATGCACGTCATCCCACGGCGCAAGCTGCGAGAATCCAACGAAGATATGGCCAGTTCGTCCAGCCTGGGTCGTGGACACAAAAAATAGGTGTTTAGTGCCTGGAAAGGACTGCACATCATATGTGACCATAAGCTACCGGCGGGGAAAACCCCGCGGGCTTGAGCTACCCCCGGATACTATGGCCAAACTCCAGGGGCATAATGGGCTCGACAATCCCGGCATTTCCTCACAGCTTCCGCCTATAGTCCGACATGCTATTTCTCTTGCATCCATGATCGGCGAACGATATCTTTGGGTTGATGCTCTGTGCATCAATCACTCCCGGGCTTCTGAGAGCACGAGCCAGCTCCAACTCATGGGAGCTATATATGCAAATGCCTCTTTGACTATTGTGGCCTATGATGTCGATGCCGAAGACGGTCTCACCGGCTTGCAAGGTGTCTCACGAGCTAGAAACCTCCCCAACCAATTCATCTCGTTCGGCGAAGAAAATCTTGTCCACGACAAACACAGCTACTTTCAATTCAGCAATTGGGGGGAGTATCACAAACGTGGTTGGACTTATCAGGAGTTCAACATGGCACCTAGGCGCCTGATCCTTAGCAAAGGCTCCTTGCACTGGATGTGTCAACGCAGCGTATGGGAAGAACACCTGTGTCTTGATGTGCAAGCTGATAAATACATCAATCCTCGTATGGGCGAAATCATGCGCGGCATGCCGAATCTTCTGGCCCTAGGGAACCTACTCGGTCATTACAATGAAAGAGCACTGACGTATGATGAGGATGCTCTGCCAGGAATATTCGGCCTGCTTACCGTCTTCAGTCGTTGTTTCTTAGGAGGATTCCTGTGTGGAATCCCAGAAATGTTCTTCGAGGCGGCGCTGAGTTGGCGGCCGCAGTGGGACCACACTGATCTCCGGCGGCGAGTACTCTCTGATAACCCTAATCCGAGACCTCTACATCCTTGTATCCTTCCATCTTGGTCATGGGTAGGATGGGAAGGTCTTGTGGATATTTCTCAATGTGAAGCCGGCCCTGCAAACCCAAGGGCTTGGTGGATGAAGGAGACAATTCCTATCACGACGTGGTACACCTGCAACTCCCCAGCCTCGTCGCAAAGGCGAAGAATCAGAAGCTCTTGGTTCGAAATCCGCGAGGTGCAGAAGGACTTTGAAAAAGCCTTGCCTCCTGGTTGGACTCGACACGATATCTCGGAGGCAACCAACCCTGGAGACAGAAAGCGAGAGGATGGTGTGCTGCTCCACCCCGATGGATGTGACAAATACATCTTCCGGCATGAGAACATGCCCGATAACAATGAGCCTGAACATTCCTGGCACTGGCCGTTTCCCGTGCCGGATATCAACGAGTCGACGGAACCATTCATGCCGGAGCAAACACCGTATCTCTGCTGCGACACCCATCGCGCCCATGTTTTTGCTTTTCAGGCAAGAGAAGGCAACATAGCCACACTTTACAGCAGCCAAGATAAGGTCATCGGAACTTTGAAACTGCACAACAAGGAGCAACTGCAGCGCTTCCCTCCAGCGGACGGCGGGTGGGCTGCAGCGGCCGACATCGAGTTGGTGGCTATCTGCCGCACACGCTACTACAGCAAAAATTTTGATGAAGACCTTCGGCTGTACACGACACCCTTCAAGGAATGGGAGGAGTACACGGTTTTGTGGGTCGAATGGATTGACGGAGTGGCATACCGGCTGGCAGTAGGCCAAGTTCACAAGACTGATTGGGAAGCGTTGGAGCTGGAAGATGTTGCTCTAATTTTAGGATAGAAGAGTGCCAAAACCGCGAGAGCCTCTTGACAGCGGGCCATATTTCTACCTTATCAGTTCGTAACAATCCTTAGTAAGCCCAGGGCAGCACTCGAAATATCAAAATTTCATATATCATTTTACCCCTATAAAATACTACCAGAAGTTTGTGGGGATGCTTCTTCCATGGCACTATTGATGTTTATCCCTCACAAGTCGAATCCTTCGAGGCGACCACTGCCAAGATTCTCAAGAATCAAGTTGAATTGCAAGCCATACATTGACGGAAGCAGAACCATCCGGCTTACTTATATGCAACAATGATTCAGCGCCATGTTTCGTGTTACTGCCTGCCGTAAGTCCTGCTGAAATTTGAAGCCAACGTGCTGAAAACGTTTGTGAGGCTAACATGCCCGTTGTACGTCATACGAAGGTGAAACAACCACGGCGAATCAACTGCGTGATATAGCTGTGTGCCACGAACAACATTTTGAATGTTTCAGCAAACAAATCTTAGGGCTGTTACTACCGGTACAGAGTCAGCCATCGACTCGGCTAGACTGTCATTGTCAGGACACAAACTGCCATTGCCTCTTCTGCAGCCTCAACTAGTCCAAACCAAATTTGTGGTCCAGTGTTGATCTATAAGCATCCGAAGCCGGGAGGGA